>AWWV01007351.1:0-54388 GCA_001974805.1 Corchorus capsularis
GAAACTATCCGAAAATACAACCAATAGAAAAATAGCTAAGGATTTTGCACTTAGTCAACCAAGGTACCAATCCAAATAAACATCCAAACATAAAAATAAACTAATTTATGATGGAATTAAGCCGAAACAAAGATAACTAATGATAATAGGCTCATGCCTTGATGTCAATCCGGCCATCTAGAATCAATAGCAAGCAAAGTGATGAACTTGTAATTTGTTGGTGTTTTCTTGCTCAAATCATCATCAAAGCTCTTCAATTGAACTTGAATAGTCTTCATATCAGCAAGATGAGTCCTTGGTGCATAATTCCCTCCATGATAAGCCTTGGGCACATCATTCCCTCCCCCTTGAAGAAGATTTGTCCTCAAATCTTTGTTATAAGGAGTTTCCCATGAGCTACTAGATGATGTAAAACTCTTCGTGGTCAAACTAACCATTGTACATACACAAAAGAAAGTTAGTAGCAAAAATTCCTCACAAGTGTGTGTGTGTATACCTTGTGTGCTCTCGTGTTTGCACTCAACCAAGGAACCTACAAAACCACAATCAAAGTAACCCAAATCACAACACAATTCAAGAACCCTAGTACCACTTAATTCCAATTTTGTACCACTTGTATCCAATAGGGCCTGAAATTCTTCAAATTAAACCTTCAATCAACCCAAGAGCTTCAAACAAATAATCAATTAGAGTTAATTGCAACAAATTGAACAAATTGCACAAAAACCCTAATTCCCAAATCAAAAACCCTAGTTTTCGTCGAAGATCGATAACAGCACATATTTTTTTTGATTTTTTTAAATATTTTTCCCAGAAAGATCACTCAAAAAGAAGTCTAGAACTTAAATTTCAAAGCTTTCTGAGCTCAAACGAATCCAGAACAAAAATCACAAATTTCTGGTCGTAAATTTTTTTTATTTTTTTATTTTTTTGATATTTTTCGATATAATTAATAGTTATGAGGGACTCAAATCTGAAATTTCTAAGAAAAAAGATGTCAGATGAATCGGCTATGAATTTTCAATATTTCTGAATTTTTGGAACTATATGGTGCGATAGGAACAAGATGAAGTTTGATGGATGAACACTTGATGAATGATGTATCGAAGGATAGATCTACCGATTGAAGATGACAACCTATGCTCTGATTACCAATTGATACGAATCTAGTTGTATTAGATTCAAATCCATCCTTTGAATATCGACCAAAGTCGACTTGAACTTCTTCAACTTCTAGACTTGTATGTCGATGACCTTCACAAAGCTATCCTTCCTCTTTCGTCGGCCTTAAGCACTCAATTAGACCTGCAATTGAATTCTCAAGATCACAAAATTCACAAACAACTATGTTATCTCAACCTAATTGCTTGCTAGGACTCTACAAGATGAAGAACCCTAAGTTTGCTCAAACTAGAACAATGAAGCCAAAGAAATCGATATGGGTATAAACCTCTCAACTTTATTGATTAACTTGACTTATGTTTACAAGAGATATTGGTGGCCTTATATAGGCATAAGGCCAACGCATAACCTACTCTAAAACCCTAATTTTCGTCCAACCATAAAGGCTACACAAAAGAACCTTCTAGAAACGATCCAAAAATACAACCAATAGAAAAATAGCTAAGGATTGGACTTAGTCAACCAAGGCCCAATCCAAATAACATCCAAACATAAAAATAAACTAATTTAAGATAGAATCAAGCCCAAACAAAGATAACTAATGATAATGGGCTCATGCCATGATGTCAATCCGGCCATCTAGAATCAATAGCAAGCAAAGGGATGAACTTGTAATTTGTTGGTGATTTCTTGCTCAAATCATCATCAAAGCTCTTCAATTGAACTTGAATAGTCTTCATGTCAGCAAGATGAGTCCTTGGTGCATAATTCCCTCCCTGATAAGCCTTGGGCGCATCATTCCCTCCCCCTTGAAGAAGATTTGTCCTCAAATCTTTGTTATAAGGAGTTTCCCATGAGCTACTAGATGATGTAAAACTCTTCGTGGTCAAACTAACCATTGTACCTACACAAAAGAAAGTTAATAGCAAAAATTCCTCACAAGTGTGTGTGTGTATACCTTGTGTGCTCTCGTGTTTGCACTCAACCAAGGAACCTACAAAACCACAATCAAGGTAACCCAAATCGCAACACAATTCAAGAACCCTAGTACCACTTAATTCCAATTTTGTACCACTTGTATCCAATAGGGCCTGAAATTCTTCAAATTAAACCTTCAATCAACCCAAGAGCTTCAAACAAATAATCAATTAGAGTTAATTGCAACAAATTGAACAAATTGCACAGAAACCCTAATTCCCAAATCAAAAACCCTAGTTGATGTCGAAGATCGATAACAGTACAGATTTTTTAGATTTTTTTCAATATTTTTCCCGGAAAGATCACACAAAATGAAGTCTAGATCTCAAATTTCAAAGCTTTCCGAGCTCAAACGAATCCAGAACAAAAATCAGAAGTTTCTAGTCGAATTTTTTTTATTTTTTGATATTTTTCGATATAACTACTAGTTATGAGGGACTCAAATCTGAAATTTCAAAGCAAAAAGATGTAAGATGAATCAGCTATGAATTTCCAATGTTTTTGAATTTTTGGAACTATATGGCGTGATAAGGACAAGATGAAGTTTGATGGATGAAAACTTGATGAATGATGTATAGAAGGATAGATTTACCGATTGAAGATGACAACCTATGCTCTGATTACCAATTGATACGAATCTTGTTGTATTAGATTCAAATCCAACCTTTGAATATCCACCAAAGTCGACTTGAACTACTTCAACTTCTAGACTTGTATGTCGATGACCTTCACAAAGCTATCCTTCCTCTTTCGTCGGCCTTAAGCACTCAATTAGACCTGCAATTGAATTCTCAAGATCACAAAATTCACAAACAACTAAGTTATCTCAACCTAATTGCTTGCTAGGACTATACAAGATGAAGAACCCTAAGTTTGCTCAAACTAGAACAATGAAGCCAAAGAAATCGATATGGGTATAAACCTCTCAACTTTATTGATTAACTTGACTTATGTTTACAAGAGATATTGGTGGCCTTATATAGGCATAAGACCAACGCATAACCTACTCTAAAACCCTAATTTTCCTCCAACCATAAAGGCTACACAAAAGAACCTTCTAGAAACTATCCAAAAATACAACCAATAGAAAAATAGCTAAGGATTGCACTTAGTCAACCCAGGACCAATCCAAATAACATCCAAAACATAAAAATAAACTAAGTTATGATGGAATTAAGCCGAAACAAAGATAACTAATGATAATGGGCTCATGCCTTGATGTCAATCCGGCCATCTAGAATCAATAGCAAGCAAAGTGATGAACTTGTAATTTGTTGGTGTTTTCTTGCTCAAATCATCATCAAAGCTCTTCAATTGAACTTGAATAGTCTTCATATCAGCAAGATGAGTCCTTGGTGCATAATTCCCTCCATGATAAGCCTTGGGCACATCATTCCCTCCCCCTTGAAGAAGATTTGTCCTCAAACCTTTGTTGTAAAGAGTTTCCCATGAGCTACTAGAAGATGTAAAACTCTTCTTGGTCAAACTAACCATTGTACCTACACAAAAGAAAGTTAGTAGCAAAAATTCCTCACAAGTGTGTGTGTGTGTATACCTTGTGTGCTCTCGTGTTTGCACTCAACCAAGGAACCTACAAAACCACAATCAAAGTAACCCAAATCACAACACAATTCAAGAACCCTAGTACCACTTAATTCCAATTTTGTACCACTTGTATCCAATAGGGCCTGAAATTCTTCAAATTAAACCTTCAATCAACCCAAGAGCTTCAAACAAATAATCAATTAGAGTTAATTGCAACAAATTGAACAAATTGCACAAAAACCCTAATTCCCAAATCAAAAACCCTAGTTGATCTCGAAGATCGATAACAGCACATATTTTTTTGATTTTTTTCAATATTTTTCCCAGAAAGATCACTCAAAAAGAAGTCTATATCTTAAATTTCAAAGCTTTCCGAGATCAAACGAATCCAGAACAAAAATCACAAATTTCTAGTCGAATTTTTTTTTATTTTTTTTATTTTTTTGATATTTTTCGATATAATTAATAGTTATGAGGGACTCAAATCTGAAATTTCTAAGCAAAAAGATGTAAGATGAATCGGCTATGAATTTTCAATATTTCTGAATTTTTGGAACTATATGGTGCGATAAGAACAAGATGAAGTTTGATGGATGAACACTTGATGAATGATGTATAGAAGGATAGATTTACCAATTGAAGATGACAACCTATGCTCTGATTACCAATTGATACGAATCTAGTTGTATTAGATTCAAATCCATCCTTTGAATATCCACCAAAGTCGACTTGAACTTCTTCAACTTCTAGACTTGTATGTCGATGACCTTCACAAAGCTATCCTTCCTCTTTCGTCGGCCTTAAGCACTCAATTAGACCTGCAATTGAATTCTCAAGATCACAAAATTCACAAACAACTATGTTATCTCAACCTAATTGCTTGCTAGGACTCTACAAGATGAAGAACCCTAAGTTTGCTCAAACTAGAACAATGAAGCCAAAGAAATCGATATGGGTACAAACCTCTCAACTTTATTGATTAACTTGACTTATGTTTACAAGAGATATTGGTGGCCTTATATAGGCATAAGGCCAACGCATAACCTACTCTAAAACCCTAATTTTCGTCCAACCATAAAGGCTACACAAAAGAACCTTCTAGAAACGATCCAAAAATACAACCAATAGAAAAATAGCTAAGGATTGGACTTAGTCAACCAAGGCCCAATCCAAATAACATCCAAACATAAAAATAAACTAATTTAAGATAGAATTAAGCCCAAACAAAGATAACTAATGATAATGGGCTCATGCCATGATGTCAATCCGGCCATCTAGAATCAATAGCAAGCAAAGGGATGAACTTGTAATTTGTTGGTGTTTTCTTGCTCAAATCATCATCAAAGCTCTTCAATTGAACTTGAATAGTCTTCATGTCAGCAAGATGAGTCCTTGGTGCATAATTCCCTCCCTGATAAGCCTTGGGCGCATCATTCCCTCCCCCTTGAAGAAGATTTGTCCTCAAATCTTTGTTATAAGGAGTTTCCCATGAGCTACTAGATGATGTAAAACTCTTCGTGGTCAAACTAACCATTGTACCTACACAAAAGAAAGTTAGTAGCAAAAATTCCTCACAAGTGTGTGTGTGTATACCTTGTGTGCTCTCGTGTTTGCACTCAACCAAGGAACCTACAAAACCACAATCAAAGTAACCCAAATCGCAACACAATTCAAGAACCCTAGTACCACTTAATTCCAATTTTGTACCACTTGTATCCAATAGGGCCTGAAATTCTTCAAATTAAACCTTCAATCAACCCAAGAGCTTCAAACAAATAATCAATTAGAGTTAATTGCAACAAATTGAACTAATTGCACAAAAACCCTAATTCCCAAATCAAAAACCCTAGTTGATGACGAAGATTGATAATAGCACATATTTTTTTGATTTTTTTCAATATTTTTCCCAGAAGGATCACTCAAAAAGAAGTCTAGATCTTAAATTTCAAAGCTTTCCGAGATCAAACGAATCCAGAACAAAAATCACAAATTTCTGGTCGAATTTTTTTTTTATTTTTTTGATATTTTTCGATATAATTAATAGTTATAAGGGACTCAAATCTGAAATTTCTAAGCAAAAAGATGTAGGATGAATCGGCTATGAATTTTCAATGTTTCTGAATTTTTGTAACTATATGGTGCGATAAGTACAAGATGAAGTTTGATGGATGAACACTTGATGAATGATGTATAGAAGGATAGATTTACCGATTGAAGATGACAACCTATGCTCTGATTACCAATTGATACGAATCTAGTTGTATTAGATTCAAATCCATCCTTTAAATATCCACAAAAGTCGACTTGAACTTCTTCAACTTCTAGACTTGTATGTCGATGACCTTCACAAAGCTATCCTTCCTGTTTCGTCGGCCTTAAGCATTCAATTAGACCTGCAATTGAATTCTCAAGATCACAAGATTCACAAACAACTAAGTTATCTCAACCTAATTGCTTGCTAGGACTATACAAGATGAAGAACCCTAAGTTTGCTCAAACTAGAACAATGAAGCCAAAGAAATCGATATGGGTATAAACCTCTCAACTTTATTGATTAACTTGACTTATGTTTACAAGAGATATTGGTGGCCTTATATAGGCATAAGACCAACGCATAACCTACTCTAAAACCCTAATTTTCCTCCAACCATAAAGGCTACACAAAAGAACCTTCTAGAAACTATCCAAAAATACAACCAATAGAAAAATAGCAAAGGATTGGACTTAGTCAACCAAGGCCCAATCCAAATAACATCCAAACATAAAAATAAACTAATTTAAGATAGAATTAAGCCCAAACAAAGATAACTAATGATTATGGGCTCATGCCATGATGTCAATCAGGCCATCTAGAATCAATAGCAAGCAAAGTGATGAACTTGTAATTTGTTGGTGTTTTCTTGCTCAAATCATCATCAAAGCTCTTCAATTGAACTTGAATAGTCTTCAGGTCATCAAGATGAGTCCTTGGTGCATAATTCCCTCCATGATAAGCCTTGGGCGCATCAAGTACACCATATGGTATCTACTTCATATCATCCTCAAACTAGTGGACAAGCTGAGATATCTAACCGTCAAGTGAAGCTGATTTTGGAGAAAACAGTCAATGTTCAAAGAAAAGATTGGAGTATGCGACTAGGAGATGCTTTATGGGCCTATCGTACAGCTTATAAGATACCTCTAGGAATGTCCCCATACAGAATTGTGTTTGGAAAACCATGTCATTTACCTGTGGAATTAGAGCACAAAGCATGGTGGGCAGTTAAGCAATGCAATCTTAACTTTGACAAGGTTAGAATTCAAAGGATGTTACAATTGCAAGAACTTGAGGAAATTAGGAATGAAGCCTATGAGAATGCAAGAATTTACAAGGAAAAGACTAAAGCTCTGCATGATCAAAGGATATTGAGAAGAACATTCCATGAAGGTCAGAAAGTTTTGTTATTTACAAGTTCAATCAAACATCATGGAAAATTAAGATCAAAGTGCGGCGGACCTTACGAGATAGTACAAGTTTACCCTAATGGATCAGTGGAAATTATTAATCCAGCTAAAGGGAATCCATTTAAAGTTAATGGGCAAAGACTCAAGCCTTACTTCGAGCCATTGACAATATCGTTGATTGAAGAAATTAAATTGGAGGATCCCGTTTATCTTCCAATTTAAGGTCGAAGAGAGGAAGAGTTAAGCTAATGACTTTAAACAAGCGCTTATTGGGAGGCAACCCAATTTTAATTTTAATTTTTGTTTTATGAATTTTTATCCAAGGAGTAAAAAAAAAAAAAAAGTACCAAGCACCAAGCCATAGACCATGCATGCTTAGATGAAACCTGGAGAGTTAGCATGCATGGCCGGTTATGGCTTGGCCATACCGCACAAACATCAGGCCCAGACCCGGCTAAAGCTCGGCATTACCGCGCCATCGCCAGGCCAAGCTCGGCACCACACATCATCGAGCCATGACATGCACTTCAGCCGGATAGCATCGGATATCATCGAGCTAGCATCGGACACTAGCAAGCTATCGCCAGCCACGCCATGCACCTATGCCGCGCCCTAGCCCGTGCGACCTGAACTCTATGCCGAGACAGCAACAGCAGCAGCAGTCCGCGTCCCGCGCCACCACCAGGACCCGCTCGCCCTTCATCTGAGCCATGCCCGGCCATATCCAGCTCGCACTAGGAGAATGCCGCGCCAAACCCGAACCAAGCAAGGAAAGTGCCGCGCCATCTACATGCAAGGAAGATTAGATTTTAATTTCCTATTTTGACTAGGAAATTGAATTCCTAATTGCTTTCCAATATCAACACCTTTTTCATATAGGTAAAATATCCCTAATTAAGGTATGTTTCTTACTTTTTACTCTAACTAAAACCTCTTAGAACTAGAATTTGATCACTATATAAAGGCACCTCTATTCCTCTTTATTCATCAAATCACAAGAAGCAATATTTGAGAGCTTAAAAAATTCGGTTAAGAAGCAATTTTTGAGAGCAAGGCCGATTAGAGGAGAAGTCGACTAAGAGCAAAGTCGACTGTACAAGAAGCAAGTCGACAAGGAAGTCGACTATTAAGGGAGCAAGTTGATTTGGCTATTTTCCTCAACCTAAGAAGAAGTCGACAACCCTTTTCTAATTGAAGATGTCGATGATGCTAGCTACCACAACCATGGATTTTGAAGTTCAATTCAAGAAGTTTAAGGATCAATTTTATCGAATTGGAGCTTCTCAATTCGGTCCAAAATTTCAAGGAAGTTTTATTCGCCAAGATTGTCATGAACTCTTGAGTATGATTTCGTTGCTACCTAAGGATGAAATTAAGGCTAAGCCCGGTTTCAAAGCTAGGATGATTTATCAATTTCTTTGGGACAAAGCTAACAAGTCGCATGAAGCTATTATAAGATCAAAGGAAAGAGCTAAAAAGGAATTTGCAAAGCGTTTCCATCCCTATGGAAATCGATTCTCTAACCCAAGGAATTTAAATGGGAGAATTCGACCTCATGTTGCACCTTGGAGTAAGCCTTTTCCTATGCCAAAGATCGATGGGTATCGCACCAAGCCCTATAGGCCACCCTATAGACCTCCTATGCGATGTGCCCCTTTTCCTCAACGGTTTCATGATCCTTTTTATGCTTCTTCATCTAATCAACCAAGAATTGCACCTGTTGGTACTGTTTTTACCTTGGAAGAATTAAAGGATAAGTCCTCAATTCCAATTGGACCAAGAGATATGTTGTATGAGGAAGGTCAAGGTGAAGATGATATCGTGATAATTGCTTCTGCTTCTGAATCAAGTGATGCTTCTAGTGATGTGAATAAGGAAGAAAAAGAGGAGGTGAATCAAGAGAAGGAAATTAAGGAAGAATCTCATCCTTTCCTTGCTCAATTTAAGGATTTAAGTGATCAAGTTGCTAGCCTAAGAGAGGATTTTGATACTATAATTGGGAATTTGGAAAACCTCTTCAATTTATGGGAGAAGGCTATTCCTAAACCAATTTAGGTTTTAAAATTAGAATTTTAATTTATGTTTTCTAGATTTAGGATTTTATTTTCAAGCATCATAGGTTTGGTTAATTAGTTTATGCTTTATCTTTAATTTTTCTTTATTTTATGTCTTTATTTTCAAGTTTCATTAATAAACTATCTAGTTTTATTTTCCTATCACTTTAATTTTTACTGTCTTTTTGTTCGAGTAATTATCTTCATCAAAGCTGCCCAGGTATGTTCCATGAACCTTAACTCTTTATTTTTGGTAAGCTATTTTGCATCTTTGATTTTATGATTGCTTTTACATTGAGGACAATGTGAATTTTAAGTGTGGGGGGGGGGGGTGAATACTCGATTGATTATTGTTTGATTATTGAGTCATATGATAGTTTTTTGCATGAGAATCTAGAATAAAAATATGATTGTTTTGGATCGTCTATTTTCCCCAATTTTTGAAGAAGATTTTTTCGAAAAAAATTTGATTTTTGAAATTGAAAAGTTTGATGATTTTTCAAACTCTTTGATTTTTCAAGCATATATTGAATGAGTGATTTAATTATGATTGATGAATGTTTAGAATTTTTAATGATGCTTTATTCTTTGATTAATTTATAGTAAGAAGTTTTGATTTCTTAGAATTAGGTATAATTGAAGTTTGTGATATGATCTTATTATTCATTGCTTTCATGATTATCTATTTCTAGAACTTGTATTGGATTTTGATTGAAGTTACAATTAAGAAAGCATGCTATAGATTTGTCAAGAATAAGTGTGGGGGACTATCTATATAAAGGGTAATTAAAACCGTTTTCATAAAAAAGTGATTTTATGCAAGAGGAGAAGAGATATCTTCTGTTTAAAAAAAAAAAACTCCATTGTTGTCACTCTTCTCTTTAAAGAAAAGGAGTTAGTAACCCTTGGGAAGAGGATAAGAGGCATGGATCAACAGAAATATTGTCCCTCTAGAGTGGTAGTAGCCTCAAAATTAAAATAAAGGGAGTTAGTAACTCCTAAGCATGAACACTTCAGAGGTTAGTAACCTCAGTTTTCTAAAACAATTACCCTTGAAAAACTATTATAACCCACATGAATCCTTGGTTTATTTATGACATTGTAATCTTTTGAGTAATGGAGAGAAAGATGAATATACAAGCTTATAGAGAGAAGTAGTTATAAAAGTAAGGGATGGTAAGTGATTAGAGCTACTTTGATTATGGCTACTTAAGAATGATAATGCTTGCTATTGATTGATCTTTGGATTAAGTATTATTGATGTTCTTTACTATTTTAATTTCATGATTAAATTGATTCTTTGATATATGAATGAAGTCAAATTGATCTTTTGAAGATTTTGATTTTTGATTAACTTACATTGATTTTGCTAAGGGACTAGCAAAGTTCAAGTGTGGGGGAAAATATGATCGAGCTCAAATTATGCATATTTTTATGGCTATTTTTCTATACTTTTTACCACTTTTATGTGCATTTATACCTTATTTTCTAAGTATTTGTGTTTTTAGTCTTTATGAGATGTGAAATTGAGAATTTTCTTATTTTCACTACTTTTGGAGCTATTTTGATTACTTTTTACACAGATATTAGCAAAGTAATTTTGAGTATAGATTTGGAGATGCAAAGTTTGTGTTTTGAAGATTTCTTGAAGATAATTTGAAGATTTGAAAATCATTGAAGAATTATTTCAAGAAGCAAGGATTGAAGATTGGAGCTAAATTGCAAAGAATTGAAGCCAAGCCCAGAAGAAGCCCTGAAGCTAAGGATTTTTGGATAATTTATATGGGAATATACTTAGCCCATATAAACCTATAATTGGAGTTAAAATCCCAATTTGTAGGCCTAATATCCAAAAGAATATCCAAATCCCGCATTAATCCCGTAGATTTGCGATATAAGCCCGGTTTTAGCGCAGTCTCGCTAGAAAGGCATAACTTTCTGCTCAGATGTCTGTTTTAAGCCCACGAGTAGCCGTTGGAAAGCTAACTCCGAGCTCTACAACTTTCCTTTGAAGTCCGAAGCCGAATTCTGCTGTTTTCAAGCCCGAATCTGCCGGTAAAGTTTCTGCAGAAATCCAGAAAATTCCAGAATCCTATTCTAACTTTGATTCTACTCTAGGATGATATCTAATCTAACTTGGAGTCTAAGTCAGCCCTAAACCGCCCTATCTATGTTCCTCCACTATAAATAGCCACCTTAGGTCTAGATTTTGTATGTAATTTTATTCTTCATAAGTTATATTGTTTAGTTGAAGATTTGGAGGAGAAAAACCCTAGGAGCCGCCGCCCCCTTCTCTTCCTCATCCATAGATAAGTTCTTTTCTTCTTATTTGTGGATGCTCATTCAATTTATGAGTGAGTAATCCCTTTCTTTTCTCCAATGTAGAATTTAATTGATCTCTTGACTTATTCCATGGTGAGATTTTGTTCTTTTATATGAGAATTTATTTGAGTATTTCTTGGATCTCTGTATGAATTCTATGTTGCTTGTTTTGATTGACTGGGTCGACACTTTCATGATAAATTGAGTTAGCATTTGCTAGATTAAGTTGTGAATTAATCACTCCAGCTTAATTTTATGTAGCAATCGGATGTGAATTAATCCTCCGTCCAAGAGAGAAAAGAATCAATGGGCGAGAAATTTCTCATTGTGCTTGTTATTAAATTACTTGTTCTTCATGCTTTATTCCTAAGTGATCTTTAAGCCATAAGAAAGTAATTGATTGCTGAAAGAGTAAAAGGGATAGGTTGACTTTAATCGGTAATCTAATCTAATTAAGGTAATATAGGTTAAGTCCAACAGGCTATTCAAGGTTCTCATAATCTTTAGATATCGATGATCCATGTTATTGTTGTCAAGAGGGATATTAATTCTATGTTGGAGGTTTCTATTTAATTGATTTTCTCATAATATTCACTGCTTTTGATTAATTGTTTTCTTTAATTTTCTTGATATCTCTCTTAGTTAATTTACTTTTAGTTAGATTTAATTTTAATTCTTCTTTAAATTCTCTTTATTAATTTATTTTGGTTGAGAAAAGGAAGAGCCGATCTCTCTGTGGGTTCGACCCTTACTTGCCCTAGCTAGTTTAGTTAGTAATTGTTGGGATAATTATTTTTATGATTGCTGACGACCGATCAGTCACGCTTCCTTGGAACCCTTGATCATCCCTTCCATGATCTCCATTGTGTTCTTCATGTCCATGATAAGCCCTTGGCGCATCATCCCCTCTCCCTTGAAAAGGATTTGTCCTCAAATCTGCATCACTATCAAACAAGGATAAGTCTGAAACTTTAAAAGTAGCACTTACATTGCCATATTCACTAGGAAGATCTAGCTTGTTGGCATTGTTGTTGATCCTCTCCAAGACTTGGAATGGACCATCTCCACGAGGTAACCTCTCCTTCCTTAGATGCAACAAAACCCAATCCCCAGGTTCAAAGATGATCTCCTTGCGCCCTTTGTCACCATTCTTCATGTAGTGTTGTGTTTTCTTCTCAATTTGAGCTCTAACCTTAGCATGAAGATCTTTAACAAATTCGGCCTTTCTTTCAGAATCCATGTCGACTTGCACACTCAAAGGTAAACTCAACAACTCCAATGGGGTTAAAGGATTAAAGCCATACACAGTTTCAAAAGGTGAATATACAATAGTGCTATGTATGCTTCTATTGTATTCAAACTCAACATGAGGTAGACAATCCTCCCAAGTTCTTAAGTTCTTCTTAATTAATGCCCTAAGCAAGGTTGACAAAGTCCTATTAACTATTTCAGTTTGGCCATCGGTTTGAGGATGACAAGTAGTTGAAAATAACAACTTAGTTCCTATCTTAGCCCATAAAGTTCTCCAAAAGTGACTTAAGAACTTAGCATCTCTACCACTCATAATCGTCCTAAGCATTCCATGTAATCTAACTGTAGGAAAAACATGATATATGGAGCATAGCATTCAAAACATGGATCAAAATAATAATGTGTTATTAAATAAATTTACGGAAGCGAAAGGAATCAAACCCGGATTTGGTGGGTCAATTACAGTGCTTTGATCTTCAATACTCGTGGTGGACTTCTGCTACAGGGATGAGCAGAAACCTCACTCTTCATAATGCAAAAACCCTTTTTGCTTGACAATGGAGGGAGAAGCTTTTCTGTAGAAAGTTCTAACTTTCTGATGGAAAAAAAGAACAAGAGTTAAAACTTACGTAGTTTCTTTTCTCTTTTATATCTAAGTGGTTGTATTCCACTTCAATACTACCGAGGTAATTTCTTTTTTAATTCCCAAGGAATTTATTTAGAAATTATTTCTAATTATCTTGTTAATTTAATTCTATTTAAATTACCAAGACAATTACTTGTTGGGCTGGACCATCATGGGTGTAAAACCCAAATGTCCAACATCTCCCACTCACACATGGGCAAGCCATCATAAAGCCTTCTCAACCATCCCAATGCCAAGTTCATACAGGTTAATGAACCGTGCGACCACTGAGTACACGTTGAATTTCGGGAGCTCTATACTAGGAACTCGTTAGAGCCAGCATAGAGAAATCTACCCTTTTATAATGAAATTTAGTGTCTCATGTACCCTAGACCAATTTAATCACATCAGATTGAGTATCTCAAAATCCTTCAATGAGCATACAAATCAATTTTTCCTAATGTTGCAACATATATTCACATTATGTCAAGGCTCTCAAAAGCGACATAAGGGGTCGACCTTGAATATAGTGCATGACGTGATTCAAATTGTCTTCCCTCTTGCCCTCATGTCACTTGGTTTGAAACAGACTGCTTTCCCAGTAATGCCCTGTAGAACCGAATCATTCACGGTCTTAGGTAACATACCAAAGTAGCAAACATCCATTCCACGCCTTATGACATAGTCAAAGGTCACTAAGGGCACAATGTAAGGTTTATTTAAACCTTCATAGGACTCACATGGTGAAGAAGCAGGGATTCATTCTTCCACCTCCTATATAGGTCGTAAAAGCACATGTAGTATGAAATACATGCTACAGTGGAGTGTCTCTTTTCTTATAAGAACGTATGTCAAACTCAACACTGTACAGACCTTAGTCTAGTCGCTTCCTCTAGCGCCTAACCTGAGCATCCTATTTGCTCGCCTTCTTAGGCGTCAAATTAGATCTCACATCCGGCTTACTTCACAGGCTAAATGGATTGTGTGTCCATCAATTTTCGGTCCTTTAGTCAATCATTACTATATTGACCTCATCTTGGCTCCAACCAAGGTGCCATTTTAATTATGCTCTTGCCGCTCTCGATAAGCGCTAGTAGCTTGTGTCTCATCTTTGCTCACCCCTCATAGGCGCCAAAGGCGATTGCTCATGTGAGTGAGCCAATCTAAAGCCTGTTAACATACTCCTAAATCTTGTGTGCAAATAATTCATCATAGAATACATGCATGAATTTTATTAATATCCAGAAACGAAGAGTTTAACATGAATGATCAAAAACATAATCACCATCAACAAAGTCCTAAAGACTTAACATTAATCATATAAGTATCCCTAGGACTAAGCTTAGTCAAGGGATCAACAACCATATGAAAAGTAGATATATGTTTTAAGATCACTTCTTTATATGCTATCAAATCCTTAATGTAGTTGTTTCTCATATCAATGTGTTTGGTCTGACCATCATACTTCAGACCCTTAGTTTAAGCGATTGTAGCCATGCTATCACAATGAATAGTCAATTGGATTTAAGGCGCTAGGTATTCCTAAACTCCCAAGAAATCACTTTAGCAAACAGCTTCTTGCGCGGCTCCATAGCACGCTATGAATTCTGCCTCAATAGTGGTTAAAGCAATGCAAGACTAATTCTTACTCTAAGAAATTGCACAACTATTGACCAAGAATGCATATTCTGAAGTTGATTTGCGCTCATCTAAGTCCCCACCTCAATCAGCATCAGTATAGCCAATTAGGTTTAAGTTTGAACGGCGATAACATTACATGTTAATCAGCAGTTCCTTTAAGATAGCGCAATATCCTCTTCATTACTTTTCAATGAGCAAGCCCATGGTTAGATTGGAATCTACCAACCAACCCAATTACAAAGCTGATATCTAACCTAGTGCACATCATGGCGTTCATAAGAATGCCAACAACACTAAGTATGGAACATGGGCCATCTATTTCTGTTCATCAGATGTCTTTGCAGTTAGTTGAAGACTTAAAGTCTCACCTTTAGTGATATGAGTGTCTATGGGTTTGGAAACTTGCATCTAAAATCGTTCAAGGATCTTCTTTATTGTATGCCCGTTAAGACAAACGAAGAAGCGTCATTTGAACGATCCCTTAGGATCTTAAATCCGAGCAGATAATTTGTTTCACCCATGTCCTTTATTTCAAAAATAGAGGACAACCACCTCTTAGTGGCGACAATTATCTCCATATCATTTCTAACCAATAGCATGTCATCCACGGATAATGACAAAATGACGAAACTTTCCTTGGATCTCTAAACATACATGCAACGATCCTCTTCATTCATCTTAAAGCCATTCTTAATAACAGCTTGATGAAATCTATGGTATTAGTGCCTAGATGATTGCTTTAGGCCATAGATCATTTGAGCTTGCAGACTTTGCGCTCATGACCCTTTGCCACAAAGCTCTCAAGTTGATCCATAAAGATCACATCACCTAGCTCTCCAATGAGAAATGCAGTCTCTAAATCCATCCAGTGAAGTTCCAAGTCCAAGTTCGCAATTATGGCTAGAAATAAGCAAATTGAGGCAAACCTCACTACTGGTGAGAAGGTTTCCTCATGGTCCATATCTTCCTGTTGTGTGTACCCATTCACTACTAGGCGAGCCTTATATCTTTCAATGGAACCATCCGCCTTGCGTTTAACTTTGAGAACCCATTTGTTCCCAATAGTCTTCCGCCCAGGTGGTAGGTCAACCAAGTCCCAGACATGGTTAGTCCTCATTGACTCCATTTCATCATTCATTGCATTAGTCCATTCTTGAACAGCAGGGGAAGATAGAGTCTCTTTGAACGTTTTAGGTTCAGCTTCATCTTGTGGATCAATCAAGAAAGCTTCCCTCTCAACCTCAAAACGGAGACGAGGGACACCTCCACGTTTGCTTCTACACAACTGAGTTGAGGATCCTCATCTATCGGTATAGATGAACTCTATGGTAGTAAATCACTCCCACTATCCCTGAGGGTTTGAGGAATTGCTCCCTCATTCTCAATCAGGCTACTTGATGCCCCAATATTTGGATCCTCACTTTCATAGAGATCTATCTCTTTCTCAACTTCCCTTCTTCATGGGAAATCTTATTCTAAGAAACCCACATCTTGTGACTCAATTTCAGTCATTGTTCCATCTCCATGCTCTCCTATAAACACATACCCTTTGGAATGTTCTGAGTATCTTATAAAGATACACTTATTCCCTCTAAGGCCTAATTTCCCATCCTTGTGAGAAGTTGTGTGATCATAAGCAGTTGATCTCCAAGGCCGCAAATTACCTAAATCAGGTTTTTCGCCGGTCAAGAGTTCATGTGGAGTGGAAAGCACTGACTTGAATGATACACTGTTAAGGACATAGGAAGCAATCAGTAACGCATCTTCTTGATATGAAATCAGAAGATTTGCTTGCACCAACATTGACCTTAACATGTCCAAGAGGGTACGATTCCTCCTTTCTACAACACCATTTTGTTGCGCAGTCCCTGGAGTCATTAGCTGTCGCAAAATTCCCTTTTCATCACAGAGCTCCTCGAATAGCTCGAATAGATGCTTGCGACCTTGGTCAGGTCTCAAAGCCTTAATGCTTTGGTCTAATTGATTCTCCACCAGAGCAACATAACGTCTAAAACAAAATCCATGCTAATATGAGTCCATGGTTCATGAGGAATAGGCAAAGGAGTATACAATCCATGAGGCTTAGATGTAGATTTAGCTTGCAAACAAACAATGCAACTAGCAACATACTTTCCTACATCATGTTGCATCTTAGGCCAAAAGAAGTGTTCATGTAATAACTCATATGTTCTATCAACACCAAAGTGTCCCATTAAACCCCCTTCATGCGATCCCCTCACAAGCACAATGCGCAAGAGCAAGAAGGCACACACAATCTAGATTCTTTAAACAAAAATCCATCATGCTTATAGTACTTTCCAAATCCAGAATTTTCACATGCTTTAAAGATTTCACCAAAGTAAACATCACTAGCATACAATTCTATAATAAACTCAAATCCAAGAAACTTAGAATCAAGCATGGAAAGTAAGACATACCTCCTTGATAAAGCATCGGCTACAACATTCTCCTTACCCTTTTTATATCCCACAACATAAGGAAAAGACTCAATGAACTCAGTCCACTTAGCATGCCTCTTATTCAACTTTTGTTGGCCCTTCAAGTACTTCAAACTCTCATGACCCGTGTGAATCACAAACTCTTTAGGCCAAAGGTAGTGTTGCCACGTTTGTAATGCTCTCACAAGAGCATACAACTCTTTACATAAGTTGGATAATTCAATGCAGCCCCATTCAATTTCTCACTAAAATAGTCTACGGGCTTCCCTCCTTGCATTAAAACAGCTCCAATTCCAACCCCTGACGCATCACATTCAATCTCAAAAGTATTGTTAAATTTAGGCAAAACAAGCAAAGGAGCATTAGTTAGTTTTTCCTTCAAGGTCTCAAATGCTTCTTGTTGTTCTTTTCCCCACTTGAATGGTGCATTCTTCTTCATCACACTAGTAATAGGTGCTGCTAAGGTGCTAAAGTCCTTAACAAAGCTCCTATAGAATCCAGCTAAGCCATGGAAAGATCTCACTTGACCAACGTTGGTGGGAATTGGCCAATCTTTGATGCCTTTGTCTCGAAACGTTCGGGTCCGGGGGACCTTACCGAATCGACTTGGAAAGGAGGAGTCACCATTAATCTTTTTTGCCTAGGTGTGATTAGCCACCTACAATTATTAGACCTAATGGACCATTCTTGACGACAAACACACTAAGTCTAATACTACGATCTACGAATCAAAACCTGAGTCCGGGAGTCGGTTACGTGTAGGATTAGCACCCCCATAACGCCCGTCAAACGACGGTACCTCGAGTCTAAACTAAATCTAACGGGTTTAATAATTAAAGGTTGCTTTTATCTTACTTATTATCAGAAAAGGTTATAAAAGAAAAGAAAATCATTTTTTCAAACCCATGTCGAGAATTCGAAGAATATGATCGAACGATTGTCGATCAATTCTGTTTTCGATTCTCTTTCACTGTCTATTCTCTTTTTGAATCTTCCGCACTGGGAAGAAATTTTAAAAATGTTGTGATAAAACCCTTTTTTTATGTTCTTAAAGTCTTTTATTTTGCTTTGAAAACTTCCGTTTTAATCTTCCTAAAAAATAGCGAGAAAATCTTGTTTTGCTTTTTTTTGGAAAACTTTTTCCATCCTTTATTGATTTCTAATCCTGAAAATAAATCTGCTTTGAATTTGAAAACCTCTGCTTAAGTCTTAAAAAGCTCTTGATAACCCATTTTAATTACTTTTGAAAACTGAATAAGAGAACATGGTTTCTTGAAAACACTTTTCCAAACTCATTTTTATTACATCTTTTAATTTTCTGATTTTTCCTCTCTCTTTTTTCATTTTTTCTTTTCCTTCTTTTTCTTCTTTTTTCCAAATTTTGACCTAAATATTAACTAATGCATATATGAAATGATGAATGCAAGGTCCGGTTTTATTAGTTGATTAATAAAAAGGAGTTTACTTGAACTGACCTTCACGAACCTAGCCCGTTCCTCCAGGGATATTCGTGAAAACCAATAAATCTCGGGGTGAAATCCGAAGAAGTTGTGCTCTTGCACCTTTAACTGAGATTTGCCCGTCGTAGCTAAAAACACCACTTTATTAATCGAAGGAGATAAATGGTGGCATGAGATGCAAACAGTTATAATTAATTACAAATAAACGTGATATGCATGTGATTACTTTCTACTTTACTTCTACTGAATTACTAAATTATTACATATCCCAAATGAAAATAAATAAATTGAAAACTAAGGGCCAACTGGACAATTCTGGGGACTTCTGCACACTAAAGAAAACAGTTAGCAAAACTCAGGGGCATAAAACACGGGTCATATAAGTAAGCACTAAAATGCATCAGTTAACAAAATAGATTCAAAATCAAGAACCAAATTCATTGAATTAAGCATAGGAAACTTAAAATCATCTTTCCAACTAACTCAAACCTAAAAGAAACAACATCTCTAACCAAAGACTTAATTTTTAAATAAATACTAATCTAAATTAATTCATCAATCCCCTTTCAAGTCACTTTGAATTTAAAAAATCAAATCCTTTAGCTCGAAGTTGTATTTTCAAACTAAATTAGCTCCAAAATGGCCTTTAAACTTCCAAGCTAATTTTAGTTCAAAAATTTAAACTTTAAACTAAAGTTTTGATTTTTCCAATTAAAAGAGCTTCTAAATGGGATCAGAGAATCATCTTGAATAAGTATAAACTTAAAAAGAATCAAGCCATTAAACCCAAGCTTCAATTTTAAACTTTAGCAATTATTAATCATTTTCAATTAGAGACTATGTCTTAAAGCTAAATATCCAAAATTTAACAAGTGAGCACCTTTAAAGTTTCTAAGTCCATTATTTATAAATTAAAAAAATCACTAAATACCATCTTAAATTAAAAAGGTAAGCTTTTAGTTAAAAGATTTAGCTTTAATTCATATCTCAACTTATTAAGACCTAAAGTTTCATAACTTGTTTAAAAAAAAACCCCTTAAATAAAAACTAGACTTTGAACCACTTAAACACCATAATTATCAAGCTAATAACTTTAAATCTAAATCTACCACATAACTTTATATTTTAAGCATGAATTAATTAAATCTAACTTACTCATGAACAAAAATCACCAAAACAGGCCCTAAATCGACTACTCAAGCAACAAATAATCTCAAATGGCATGAAACTAGAACAACTATTGAAGCAATGAGGACTGAATCGAAAAGCTAGAAACCATACCTGCTAACGCTGCAAATTCCCCAGGTTGAAACGGTGTCGTTTAGCCTTCCTTCTCCGTATAATCGAACCCTCTTCTTCTTTCTTTCCTCTTTTCTTTTCTGTTTCTTCCTTTCAACTTCTCCTTCCTCCGAACCCTAGCTACCTTCTTCACCGCGACAGCCGCCACCCCCTTGTCGAAATCAACGTCTGACCACCGCACCGGAACGAACTTTCACCATGGATTGGCTCTAAAATCTCCATTTTTTTCCTTTTCAACCTCCTGAAACCATATCTAGCCTCGATTTCGCGAAATAAAGCTTTCTTTGCCTTCAATGATCTCTTCTCGAACCCGCACTAAACCCTCTCTGATCTCATCATCTAGCAAGTGGACGTTGTTGGATTTAGAGTATGTGATTCACCTCGCCACTCTCTTTCAAACGCCCTTAACCAGTCCCCAATCCTAGCTCTCAACCGCCAATGACACTAAACCCGAGAACCCAAACCTTCAAATCCCGGCGGCGCCGCAGGGATATTCGTGAAAACCAATCAATCTCGGGGTGAAATCCCGAGAAGTCGTGCTCTTGCACCTTTACCCGAGATTTGCCGTTGTAGCTTCAAACACCACTTTATTAATCGAAGCAGATAAATGGTGGCATGAGATGCAAACAGTTATAATTAATTACAAATAAACGTGATATGCATGTGATTACTTTCTACTTTACTTCTACTGAATTACTAAATTATTACATATCCCAAATGAAAATAAATAAATTGAAAACTAAGGGCCAACTGGACAATTCTGGGGACTTCTGCACACTAAAGAAAACAGTTAGCAAAACTCAGGGGCATAGAACACGGGTCATATAAGTAAGCACTAAAATGCATCAGTTAACAAAATAGATTCAAAATCAAGAACAAAATTCATTTAATTAAGCATATGAAACTTAAAATAATCTTTCCAACTAACTCAAACCTAAAATAAACCACATCTCTAACCAAAGACTTAATTTTTAAATAAACACTAATCTAAATTAATTCATCAATCCCCTTTCAAGTCACTTTCAATTTAAAAAATCAAATCCTTTAGCTCGAAGTTGTATTTTCAAACTAAATTAGCTCAAAAATGGCCTTTAAACTTCCAAGCTAATTTTAGTTCAAATATTTAAACTTTAAACTAAAGTTTTGAATTTCAATTAAAAGAGCCTCTAAATGGGATCAAAGAATCATCTTGAATTAGTATAAACTTAAAAAGAATCAAGCCATTAAACCCAAGCTTCAATTTTAAACTTTAGCAATTATTAATCATTTTCAATTAGAGACTAGGTCTTAAAGCTAAATATCCAAAATTTAACAAGTGAGCACCATTAAAGCTTCTAAGTCCATTATTTATAAATTAAAAAAATCACTAAATACCATCTTAAATTAAAAAGGTAAGCTTTTAGCTAAAAGATTTAGCTTTAATTCATATCTCAACTTATTAAGACCTAAAGTTTCATAACTTGTTTAAAAAAAAAAAACCCTTAAATAAAAACTAGACTTTGAACCACCTAAACACCATAATCATCAAGCTAATAAATTTAAATCTAAATCTACCACATAACTTTATTTTTTAAGCATGAATTAATTAAATCTAACTTACTCATGAACAAAAATCACCAAAACAGGCCCTAAATCGACTACTCAAGCAGCAAATAATCTCAAATGGCATGAAACTAGAACAAATATTGAAGCAATGAGGACTGAATCGAAAAGCTAGAAACCGTACCTGCTAACGCTGCAAATTCCCCAGGTTGAAACGGTGTCGTTTAGCCTTCCTTCTCCTTATAATCGAACCCTCTTCTTCTTTGTTTCCTATTTTCTTTTCTGTTTCTTCCTTTCAACTTCTCCTTCCTCCGAACCCTAGCTACCTTCTTCACTGTGACAGCCGCCACCCCCTTGTCGAAATCAACGTCTAACCACCGCACCAGAACGAACTTTCACCATGGATTGGCTCTAAAATCTCCAATTTTTTCCTTTTCAACATCCTGAAACCATATCTAGCCTCGATTTCGCGAAATAAAGCTTCGTTTGCCTTCAATGATCTCTTCTCGAACCCGCGCTAAACCCTTTCCGATCTCATCATCTACCTAGCGGACGGCGTTGGATTTTGAGTATGTGATTCACCTTGCCACTCTCTTTCAAACGCCCCCAACTAGTCCCCAATCCTAGCTCTCAACCGCCAGTGACACTAAACCTGAGAACCCAAACCTTCAAATCCCGGCGGCGCTGCAGGGATATTTGTGAAAACCAATCAATCTCGGGGCGAAATCCTGGGAAGTCGTGCTCTTGCACCTTTACCCGAGATTTGCCCGTCGTAGCTAAAAACACCACTTTATTAATCGAAACAGATAAATGGTGGCATGAGATGCAAATAGTTATAATTAATTACAAATAAACGTGATATGCATGTGATTACTTTCTACTTTACTTCTACTGAATTACTAAATTATTACATATCCCAAATGAAAATAAATAAATTGAAAACTAAGGGCCAACTGGACAATTCTGGGGACTTCTGCACACTAAAGAAAACAGTTGACAAAACTCAGTGGCATAGAAGACGGGTCATATAAGTAAGCACTAAAATGCATCAGTTAACAAAATAGATTCAAAATCAAGAACCAAATTCATTGAATTAAGCATAGGAAACATAAAATCATCTTTCCAACTAACTCACACCTAAAAGAAACCACATCTCTAACCAAATACTTAATTTTTAAATAAATACTAATCTAAATTAATTCATCAATCCCCTTTCAAGTCACTTTCAATTTAAAAAATCAAATCCTTTAGCTCGAAGTTGTATTTTCAAACTAAATTAGCTAAAAAATGGCCTTTAAACTTCCAAGCTAATTTTAGTTCAAAAATTTAAACTTTAAACTAAAGTTTTGATTTTTTCCAATTAAAAGAGCCTCTAAATGGGATCAAAGAATCATCTTGAATTAGCATAAACTTAAAAAGAATCAAGCCATTAAACTCAGGTTGAAACGGTGTCGTTTAGCCTTCCTTCTCCTTATAATCGAACCCTCTTCTTCTTTATTTCCTCTTTTCTTTTTTGTTTCTTCCTTTCAACTTCTCCGTCCTCCGAACCCTAGCTACCTTCTTCACCGCGTCAGCCGCCACCCCCTCCCCTTGTCGGAATCAACGTCTGACCACCGTACCGGAAGGAACTTTCACCATGGATTGGCTCTAAAATCTCCAACATTTTCCTTTTCAACCTCCTGAAACCATATCTAGCCTCGATTTCGCGAAATAAAGCTTCCTTTGCCTTCAATGATCTCTTCTCGAACCCACGCTAAACCCTCTCCGATCTCATCATCTAGCCAGCGGACGGCGTTGGATTTTGAGTATGTGATTCACCTCACCACTCTCTTTCAAACGCCCCTAACCAATCCCCAATCCTAGCTCTCAACCGCAGGTGACACTAAACCTGAGAACCCAAACCTTCAAATCCCGGCGGCGCTGCAGCGATATTCGTGAAAACCAATCAATCTCGGGGCGAAATTGTCACAACGTCCGGGTCCGGGGGTGACCGAACCCTACCGCTGAACGACTTAATAGGGGAATCCTACCCGTTACTGAGTTCTAGGAGTCGCCACTAATCTTTTTTTTTCGCCTAGGTGTGATTAGCCACCTATCTAATTATTAAGTCTAATATTAACCTATGCTCGGCAAAGGTAACACTAAACCTAATAAGGTCTACTTAACTAGAGATTCTATGGTCCGGGAGTCGGTTACGCGTGGGGAAGGATTAGCACCCCACGAGGCCCGTCAATAGACAGCACTGACTAGTTCAGAACTACTGTGGGTTTCTATTATCGGTTGTCTGTATTCCTAAATTTTCATGCCCTTAAACTCTTTTATTACTCCTTAAATTTAAGCAAAATAAGCAAGGAAAAATGGGTTTTGGATTTTTGAAATGAGAATGTTGGGAACTTTCCCGTTTTCTATTTTGTTCTCTTTTTGGGCTCCTCATGAGAGGATTTTCTTTAAAACTTACCTTTAAAACGACTCTTTTTTGAAGAAAAACAGTCTGACGGGAACCTTCCCATTTTGTAAAAGAAACTAGATGGGAACTCTCCCTTCCGACCACTAAACTAGAAACTAAAACTAGTGGGAACTCTCCCTTCTTTTGAAAACTTTGAGAAAAAAGACTCTTTTTGATTAATTGATTTTTGTCTTTCGAAAAACCAAAGAGAATAAATGCAAGCACAAACTCTTTTTTAATTTTCGGAAAAAAGGTTTTTATGCTTTCTTTTTTTTTGGATTTTGTTAACAACTAATTCTCTTTTTGTTTTTAACTAACTTAATTACCCTGAATTAAGCCCTTATTACTGATTATCTTTCTTTGATTCTTAACTGACTCAATTACCCTGAATTAAGCCATTTTATTTTCCCTAATCTCTGCTTCTTACTAAACTTAATTACCTGAATTAAGTCGGTCAATAACTTACTTAATTACCCTGAATTAAGTTACTTATTGACTTACTTAATTACCCTGGATTTAAGTTGATTACTGACTCACTTAATTACCCTAAATTAAGTTTATTACTTACTTACTTAATTACCCTAAATTAAGTTGATTACTGATTGACTTAATTACCTTGAATTAAAGTTGATTACTGACTCACTCAATTAAGTTTATTACTGACTTACTTAATTACCCTGAATTAAGTTGATTACTGATTGACTTAATTACCTTGAATTAAAGTTGATTACTGACTCACTCAATTAAGTTTATTACTGACTTACTTAATTACCCTGAATTAAGTTGATTACTGATTGACTTAATTACTTTTGAATTAAAGTTGATTACTGACTCACTCAATTACCCAGAATCAAGTTGTATACTGACTTACTTAAGTACCCTGAATTAAGTTGATTACTGATTGACTTAATTACCTTGAATTAAAGTTGAATGCTGACTCACTCAATTACCCTGAATTAAGTTGATTACTGACTTACATAATTACCCTGAATTAAGTTACTAACTGACTTACTTAATTACCCTAAATTAAGTTCATTATTGACTAACTTAATTACCCTGAATTAAGTTACCTAATGGCTTAGTTACCCTGAATTAAGTTAATTACTAAATTACTTAATTACCCTGAATTAAATTAATAATTGAAAAATTACTTAATTACCCTAACTTAAGCTAATTACTGACTGACTTAATTACCCTAAATTAAGTTGCTTATTATGATCCACTTTTCCTTACTTCTTAAATCTTGATCTAGATTTTTTTGAATTTTTAATCTTTGATTAATCATTGGATTTAGTCTTGAAATGCATGGATGCACATGATGCATGAAAATCCAATTTCAATTTTAATTACCCATTAATTATACGATGAACGCCTTTGATCGCCTCCCAATAAATGGTAAACGGTCTCCAGACATTTCCAAGCCTCCGGGAGAAGGCGAGCAAGCTTAGACACGCATGAATGAGCCGCCCGCCCTTCCCATCACAGGAGTCACTTTAATTGATCTCGAATGAACATAGTAATTTGTAACAATTTATGAAAAATAAACATGAATGTGAATGCTTAACTAACACTTTTCATTTTTCTTAAAAATATTCATAATCTAAATTATTTACTTAATTAAAAAACTAAGAACTTAACCTGAATAAGATCTACTAGTAAATCATAAACTAAAACACATAAATCATAAACTAAAAGCCAAATTTTGCACTTAATTGTCCCAAGATCTAATCTTTTTGAGCTAAAGTCCCAACTTTTATTTTAAACTTATCAAAACCTAATCTTTTGAACTTAAAGATGGTATTTTTATTTCAAACTTGCTAAAATTTGATCTTTTTAGGCCTAAGTTATCTTAAAATTAAACTTCCAGGGATTAAATAGCACAAAATTGCAAATTAAATTACTTAATCAATGAATAAAGAGGATCAAATTGAGAAAGGGACGAACTTTACCACTGATCTGATGCAAAAAACCCGAACCTTGCCCCAAAACTACGCCGTTTCAGCCTTAAACGAACTCCTTTTATATTTTCTTTTTCTTTTTCTTTTCTTTTCTTCTTTTCTTCCTCCTCGTCTTCTTCCTTCACCAAACCCTACTTCTCTTTCTTCAACCAACACCAGGCGCTACAACCTCCTTGTTGGCCAGCTATTCTGATTAAACCCGAACCTCTAAAGACGAAAGGTCCTTCCTTTTTCGTCCTGGGATCGAGTCCAACGTAAAGATCTAAAAGCTAACCTAAAAAACCATCTAAAGGCCATCAGAACCGAAACCCAAAGTTATCAAATCCGGCGAAACCAACCGGAGACGAACCCCTGAACGCCGACCCCAGATCTCTACAAGCTACTCGAGCGAAACCCCTGAACTAAACGGACTAAAAAACACAGCAACCCCTCCTGAAAAAAAAGAAGAACCGAAAAGGAGATAGACTCAAACCACTACCCAAAGCCCCTCATTCAACTGGAAATGGTAAGGGCGGCTCTAAAGGTATCTACTTTCACTAACTTTTTCTCTTTTTCCACTAGTTTCTGTGTATATTTTGCTAAAAAGGAAACCAAAACCCTAGACCTCAGCCACCAAGAACCCTAGATCTCTCGAAAATTGTGCCTCCTCCCCTTCTCCTAGAAAGTATGATCTATATATAGCTCCTATGTTTGAATCCTCACCGTGTATTGCTTCCTCAATCTTGCGGTTTGCTATTTTCCATTTTTCTCCCATTTTGTTTTAATCCCTCTTTTGTCTGCTTCTTAGGTGAAGTTTGATGGCGTGTGCGTGTGTGCACAGCATGAATATGCTCTGTACTTGTCCTTTTGTGAATTAGAAAAAGCTGAGCTGGCTTGGTGGGTTGTTGCTTGCAACTGAATTTGTCTGTTTCTACTTCTTCAGTTGGCTTGTTGAGGAGATTAGCAACACATTCAGGTAGTCTCTGTTTCTCTCTTTTATACTTGCAATTGAGGTTTCCTTGCTGTGACCGAATGCCATGTGTGTGATAATGTGCAATACTCTGAATTGGTGTAGGCACTGCTCTGTTTCCAAGTTATTGGCTGCTTGTTCTTGTTTGAAAATGCCTCTATTGGAATATGTTTGAATGACACTACCTTGCACATATTTGACCTTATATGCCTACTGCGAACTGCTTACTTTGCCTTTTCTTGATCTTTATTGCCCTGCATCGAAAAGCTAAGCTCCACCATGCTCTTTGATTCTTACTTTTACTGAAGTGTTCCTGTTTGTTTTGCCATTGAGTTTCCCCTGTTTTCACTTGATGCTTGCTGTTCTTGCCCGTGATCTTTCTTGCCTTATATTCTGAAATCGCTTGCTTTAGATCAATTCGCATTGCTCTCTGATCGATAACTATTTTTCCTTATGCGAGACTGTTTTGGTATCGCTTCTACCTTGTACTCTTACTGTTGCAAATTGATTTCAAATTACATGTGCTTTCGATGCTCTCACTTCTTGTTGCTTGGAGCTCCTTGCTTGATGGCATTGCTTTTCAACTTTTGCTGCACATTCTGTTGAAAACATGTCTTGCTTTCTTTGTTCATGCTGATACTTACGCTCTGTAATTACTTGATTGCCTTATTAAGGTTGCAGATATGCTTGCCCCTTCTTTATGGATCTTATATGCTAATACATGCCGCTGTTTGATGTCATGGATCCAGTAGAGCTCGAGCAAAGAATATGGCATTAAGGAGAATTAGCACAGCTGAATATTGACACCTGAGAATTGATGGCTGGTGATGCAACTGTAGCGAGATTGGAGGTCATTTGGAAAAGGGCCTTAAAGTCAAAAGTGCAAAGGACTTGGGGCTAAATAGAGAAATCAATTTGGGAATTTCTTTTTTGTATTTTATTATTTTTTTGTATTTTGTGTAAGCTGAACAAAAGTCTTTTTCTTGAATTTACGGACCAAAAGGAAAGTTGCTCTCCTTTTTTTTCATCTTGTTAATGAGATCAAAAGAGATGGGCCTCCTCAATATATTATGGGTCCAAGACAAACAAGGTTTTTAAAACCAGTAGGCTTCTACAAACCCAATAAAGGGAACTTGCGCCAAAAAGAAAAGGGTAAGAATTAAAAGATGGACACTAATAACAAAAGCAAATAAGATGGAAATGGGAAAAGAAAAGAAATATAAGAGAATATATATAAATACGAGGAAATGGTTGAAAGAGATAAAAGCTAGGGAAATAAAATTGTTAAAAGAAATAGATAAAGGTAAAAGAAGGCTAGGGAAATTCATTTAGATGAATGAAAGAGAGGAACCCTTCACTTGGAATTAGAGGGAAATGGACGTGAGTCAAAATAGGGTGTTTACAGCTGCCCCTCTTTGTGCATTTTCTAACTATCAGGAAGTGTGTAAAAGAGTAGTTTGTATGCTTTCTGAGAGTTGGGAAATGCGTAAAGACTTAGACACCCATTTTATTGGAAAGCTTTAAAGAAACAAGTAATTTCAAACCTTGAGGAAAGACCGCCCTGGACCAATCTGAAAACAAATTGAATCATTGGAGATTTGAAGAATAGAAGAAAAACCACCCTAGATTATTCTAAAATGAACTAATTAAAAAAAACCATCCTAGGTCAAGCAAAATAAACTGAAGAACAACCATCCTCGACCACCCTGGGTCCACTCAAATAAATTGAAGGACGACCACCCTCGATCGTTCCGAACTAAACTGAAGAACAACCACCCTCGATCATTCCGACACAAACAGAAGAAAGACCGCCTTGGGTCAACTGAAATAAACTGAAAAACGACCACCCCCGATCATTCCAAACTGAACTGAAGAACAACCACCCTCGATCATTCCGACACAAGCTGATGAAAGACCACCCTGGGTCAACTGAAATATACTGAAGAACGACCACCCTCGATCATCCTGAAATAAACTGATGGAAGACCACCCTGGGTCAACTGAAATAAACTGAAGAATGACCACCCTCGATCATTCTGAAATAAATTGAATAATGACCACCCTAGGTCAACTGATATAAACTGAAGAACGACCACCCTCGATCATCCCGGACTGAATCCAATGGAGACTGCCCTGGAACCTTTGAATATCAACTGAATGACCTGCCCTAGGTCATCTACAACCCAGCTTAAATTCATGAAGATAAATTGAATAACCTACCCCGACTCATTTGAAGATTGCCTTGAAATTTTGGAATTAATTGAGAGATCGGCCCTGAGTCACTTGGAAATTGACTTAAGCATCTGAAGATTTCTTTGAACAATTTGTTCTTGTGATGAATTCTGATTGTTAGAATCTTCTCTTGGAGAAACTTGCTCTGAAAATATGCTTTAATGCCAATTAACATGCACCATGATGTAATGCCAATGCATGGTAATGCAAGGTGTATGCATGATGTGTTATGAATTTTCTTTTATTCGGGGTTCATGGCTCTGCGTGGTCCCCGAATGTGTCCCATCAAATCCTTTATCTTAGCACCTGCCATCCCTCTGAATCGTTGCTTCTTGAACTAACTACTTTCAGCCCACCTTCCTCATTTCCTACCTTGCCCCCAGTTTGTTCTTCTTGCATGCCTTATGCCCCATTTTCTTTCTGAATAGTATCTGCTCTAACTTTTGGTTCTGTTGACCGTTTACTTCTTCCAATCCCTATTTTGAATGTTTTTGTGAACAGTTGCATTCATGTTTTCCCTTTATGATCAGTGATGAAATAAAATGCAAGTTTTCAAAAGCAATTATTACTAAGAAATGTCTATATTTCTCAAGAATATATAGATAATAGATACATATATATAAGAAAGGTAGTGCCTCATGACGATGAATACTCTGACGACGATTTGGTGACGTTGCCAAAGGATTCTCAAACCAAGTTTTGGTGTTGCTCTTCCTGACTCAGTCTGGACCAGACACTCACCCTTTCGACCTTAAGAGATGTTCTTGAAGTATGTTCTCCACTGATTGTGCTTTTCCAATTTGAACTGTTTCTTTGCAGGTTTTCAGTCTGAAATTGTCCATTCATCTTATTCTTTTCCATCCCTTGTTTATTATTTCCTTCGTCTTGTTTCCTTATCGAAGCTTTGGGTGGCTCCTAGAATCCCCATCCTTGCTCTAGACTGCCCTTTCGGGTTTTCACCCTAGAGCTTCTTTTTTATTCTTCTTCTTTTTTTTCTTTTTCTCTCTTTTTTATGCACTTGAAAGCCCCAAATTCACCCGAAAACCTTTTTTGAGAGTTTTGACTCAAAACATTTTGCAAAAAGGACTATTATTTTTGTTGAGGAAAAATCTCTTCGAATGTCCTCACTTGATAAAAGATGGACTTTTATTAGGCACGTAATGTAGGTGGTTGTTTAAGGCTGCCAAAAAAAGGTTATAAAGGCTCAAAAATATAATTAAGGGTATTTGAATCATTGATCATTTGTGTCATGTGAAGGATCTTCTCATACTAATTGTCCTTTGCTCCATCTTATACCTTCTTTTTCAATTTTCAATTTTTTTCACTCTTTTCCTTTTATTGATTTTTCTTCTTTCTTTCTTTTTTCAAATTTCTTGATGGAGTGGACTCAATGGCCCTTACTCATTACTATTGGGATGCTCTATTTGAATGCAAACCCCTTCTCTCGAGGCTAATCCTTCTTTGCCTTTGCCCCCCAGTGTTGAGGGTGATCCTTGATTAGGGTTCATTGAAAAGAAATTAATTAGGCTCAAAGGGGGATAACAAAGGATATTTTCTACAAGTGAAGGGAATATGAAAGAAAGCCATTTATCACTTCAAGGTTGGATGTCTTCATCAAGGAGCATCACTCATGAAAACAAATTTTCAAAACCATTTTTGAGAAATCATTTTTTGAAAAATCTTTTAAAATAATATGACTCTTTTGAAAATCATTTTGTTGGACTCCTCTAGAGACCCCGAGTGCTTTTTCTCTTTTTTTTTTTATTATTTTTATTTTTATTTGGATGGGGACTATTTTTTGAAAGAGAATCTTGCCCCCTAACTGGGATGACCTGCATATTTGAGTTTGACATTAGCGGATTCCTTTATGTCCAATGTTTATCAGCTTTGTGGATCCCTTATGGAGTGAATCTGTTCTAATCTCGAAAGGTCTGAGGGTAGTGTATGATCCTCAGTGTCTTCATGGTCGGGTTTATTAGCATTTTTCATCATTGAACCCCGTCTCGTCTCGAGCGTCTTTGCGTTCATCGTCAGTTGGCATGAACAGCAGAATATATATATATATATATATATATATACAAAAAGCAGAATAGCAAATAATAATAGAGTAAATGAAGAGAGAATGAAAACTTATATATAAACTTCTGAAGTGCACTTTATTTCATTACTCATGATAAAAGGAAAACATGTAAGATGACATGCATGTAAAAGAAAGCCCAACATAGAACTATTCACCAACACCCTTAGGCATAAGTGTCGGGATAAAAGTTATTACATCTCCCTACTACTGAAGTAAAACGACATTCATACTTTACTCAACTATTTGAACCAACTGGCTAGTATTCATCTTCCTCTGGCAAGCTCTCAACCGCAGCACTGATAACTGATTCTCTTTGATTCCTCATCCATCTTCCTCACTATTCCAGCATTTCCTTGCAAATCCACATTCCTATCTTCTGTCATTTTACCGACACTCGTCACAATGGTCGAACTATCCTCCCCAAATAGTGTGGAAAAACCGTGCTCATGTTTCTTGGATACTTGGTGGTCATCCATATAAGAGAGTGATTGTGGGGATGACACAACCACGGATGCCACTGTCCTTTGCTGCACTGGTAATTTGATAAATGATCCTTGGATAACTTGCTTCTCCATAGACGGGACTTTGCCAAAGAGTTGAGACTGTTCCTTAACTGCCATACTCACCTCCTTGACTGACTTCTCCACACAAAACTCAGTTTGATGCTCATCCATCAGCTTTTGCACTTTTCCTTTGAACTCCGGGCACTCACAGATCCCATGTATCCCCCCATGATATGGACATACTTCTTCTAACTTTCCATCTCCAAACTCTCCCCTTTCGACCATTCCTGCTTTCGCTAGAGCCTTAAAACCTATATCAAGAGGAGTGGTTATCTCAGAAACCTTTCGCTTGGTAATCTCTCCAGTTCCAACTATGTTTGCATGTGCTTTTCCATGATCCGACAAAGGATTAACTTGTGCCACATTGCCAAAACTTAGCTTCCCAGACCTTACTAAGTCTTGTACAACATATTTCAACCTCCGACAATTCTCTGTTGTGTGTCCCTCAGACCCGGAGTGATAATCGCAATGAGTCTTAACATCATACCATGTTGGTAGTGGAGGTTTCATGGGATTAACATAAGGCAACCTTTGCAGTAAGTTTTGCTGGAGTAGTTGACGTAGAAGTTTAGTGTAAGTGTATGCAATTGGGTCAATGGGGACTTTGTTCTTTACGGGATCTGTACTTCCTGGAGAGTAAGCTGGAGCTTTCTGCTGTGACGGCTGTGAGGAACCTAGGATAGGATTAGATGGCCTTGGATGGAAGGGTGCCCCTCCAACTGCATTGATGTCTCCCGAGTGCTGATAATTGTAAGGATAGGCATGAGGTGGTGCATAATACCCATAAGCATGGTAGGAAGGTTGGACCGGTGTGGGTGGGCGATAGTAGTTGGCTGAGTTCTGGCCATACTGAGGGTAATTGTATGCCGGAGGTGGATAATAAGGTTTATAGGGCTCCTCATTGACATTACTGACTTCCTCCTTTTTCCCAACCTGTCATTTCTTTGTTTCATCTGCGACAATGATCCTTCCTGATTTGATGCTATTGTCCAACATTTGTCCTATCACCACAATCTTTGCAAAAGGTTCACCTGACATGTTGAACAGTTTTTCATAGAAGATGGATTTCTGGGTGTCGATGAAAAGACCCGAAATTTCTGTTTCCTCTATTAATGGCCTGACCTGAGCCGCCTTATCCCTCCATCGTTGAGCAAACTTCGTATAACTCTCGGTAGGCTTCCTTTCCATTGCCTTCAAAGTCTCTCTAGTTGGGGTCAATTCAACTAAATACTTGTATTGATCGAGGAAGGCCTTTGCAAGATCATCCCAGGAACGAACATGATGCCTATCAAGCTGTTTATACCATATAGAAGCTGTCCCCGCCAGGCTATCTTGAAAACAATGAATCATAAGCTTCTCATTCTTCACATAGGGACCCGTTTTCCTTGTGTAGCTCCTCAAATGGTTGTTAGGAAAATCCTTAGTTCCATCAAACTTCTCAAATTCTGGGGTCTTGAATTTTGGTGGTATTATTAGACCATCTACTAGAGATAGTTCTGAGGTATCAACAAGTCTGTAATAACTGTTAGATCCTTCTAACCCACAGATCCTTTCCTCCATCAAACTCAACTTGCGCTTGTTCTCCTCAATCGGATCATCCTTCTTCTCAGTAACCCTCGTTGGCATACCTTGCTGAACCATCAGTGTCCCGGGGTCATAGTGTATTGGATTCTCAATAGTAGCATATGGGACATAGGTGCCTGATCGTGTCGTCTATGACCATAAAAATAATCCCCACAATTAACTAACTAGAATAGCTAGGGCAAGTAAGGGTCAAATCCCACAGAGAAGGTTTATGTGATGAACAATAAAAAGATAGAAAGATCTTTTCCAAAAATCGATTAGAAAACAGGGGATTGTAAATAACAATTATAAAGCAAACAATTAGACTAAAATTTATGGTGTATCATGCAAGGACCGTAAATATAAAGCAAAGCAAATCTAAATCTAAATCTAAAGCAGAATATAAAGCAAATTAATAAAGCAAACAATAATTATAAAGCATACTTCTTCACCAGTGGTATCATTCAATCAAATTAACTATGGATCCTTGATTTAAAAGGTGAATTTCGCATCTTATTCTTGACTGACAACTGATATAGGTTTCCCAACATGTATTTTAGATAAGAGGCCGATTAAAGCTGCAGTTATCCCTATTATTCCTTCAGTGATCGATTACTTTCTTAGGGCTTAAATACCAATTTAGAACAAAGCATTAAGAACAAGTTAATTTTACACACATGCCTACAAGTAGAACCATACGAAGAGAAATTTCTCGCCCTCCCGTAGACAAATACCCATTAAGCAGCGATTAAACAAACCTAATTTGCTACATACAATCAAACTTGAGTGATTAATTCTAAGCATGATCTAGCCATAGATCTTCCTCTTACATCGTTAGTGGCCACATAACTCAAATAAGATTCAGAATCATAAAATTATAACAGGGTTTTGAATACTATCAACAAGAACTTAACACAAAATTATAAGTATAGAAATCTCACCATAATCAATTGATTGAATTCACCAAAGGATCAGAAGTATTAAAGATTTAGCTACTCATGGATTTAGGAAAATCCATGAGAGGCATAAGAATACTTATAGGACTGGGGAGGAACGATTTCTCCTCCTTGAAACCCTAGGGACGTCGCACCCCTCTATGGCTAGAGAGGGTGTCGACTTCTACCTCTTCTAAAACTAGAGAAAAACCTAAAAACTAAAGAAAGGTAGAAAAAGAGAATTATCTAAAATTTGTGGATTGTGTAGTTGTGTGATTTGTGATACAGGAGGTGGCTATTTATACTAGAGGAATAGGGTAGGACGGTTTAGCCTTTTCTAGGTCTCCAAGTTGGATTACGTGTCATCTTAGAGTAGGCTCCAAGTTAGATGAGGATTCTAGAATTTTCTGGAATTTTCTGGAATTTGGCAGCAACTTCAACTTGAATTTCGGGCTTGAAGATGGCAGATCTTGGCTTTGCACTTCAAAAGAAAGTTGTAGAGCTCGGAGTTATCTTTTCAACGGCTACTCATGGGCTTAAAACGGACATCTGAGCAGAAAGTTATGGTCTTTCTACGAAAACTGCACTGAAACCGGGCTTATATCGCAAATCTGCGGGATTATTGCGGGATTTGGATATTCTTTTGGATATTAGGCCTATTAATTGGGATTTAAACTCCAATTATAGGTTTATATGGGCTGAGTATATTCCCATATAAATAATTCAAAAATCCTCAACTTCAGGGCTTCTTCTGGACTTGGCTTCAATTCTTTGCAATAAAGCTCCAAATCTTCAATTTTGCTTCTTGAATTAATTCTTCAATTATCTTCAAATCTTCAAAATATCTTCAATCACGAACTTCGCATCTTCAAATCTTCATTCCAAATGACTAAATCCATAGTTGAGTAGAAAGTCTCCAGAATAGCTCCAAAAAGAGTGAAAAACAATAAGTTTTCACTTTTCTTGTCTTCAAGACCTAAAAACACAAACACTAACAAAATAGGGTAAAAACACATATAAAAATAGCAAAAAGTATAGAAAAATAGCTATAAAAACATGCATAATTTGAGCTCGATCATAATTTCCCCCACACTAAATCTTTGCTAGTCCCTAGCAAACTAGTGTAGACAAACAAAAATTAAGATTTAAGATAGTAAGTTTTATTCAAATCTTTTGAAAAACTTTGAATCACATACATATATCTAGGATCAATTCAATTTATGAAATCAGAATAACATAGAATATTAAGAGTATCCAATTCAATAGATCAAGATATAGCAAGCATCCTCATTCTTAAGTAACCATAATCAAAGTAACTTTAATCACTTATCATTTATCACAACTATAACTACTTCTTCCTATAAGCTTATGTCTTCATCTTTATCTCTACTACTCAAACAATTGCATATCATGAATACAAATCAAAAATTTCGCATGGGTTATAATGATTTTTCAAAGGGTAATTATTTTAGAAAAGTGAGGTTACTAACCTCAAAGTGTTCATGCTTAGGGGTTACTAACGCCCTTTATTTATTTTTGTGAGGCTACTAGCACTCTAGAGGGACAATACTTTTGCCGATCCATGCCTCTTATCCTCTTCCCAAAGGTTACTAACTCCTTTTGTTTAAAGAGAAAAGTGACAACAATGGAGTTTTTAATTTTTAAGGCAAAAGATATCTCTTCTCCTCTTGCATGAAAAACACTCTTTATTTTAAGAAAAAGATTTTTAAAACTACCCTTCTAATATAGATAGTCCCCCACACTTATTTTTGACATATTCATAAAATACTCTCCGAGATAATTCTTCAAGGGCATTAAATGCTTTCTCCGGGGTTCTTTCATGCAGTGGTTTTGTACTGAAAGAATCAACAAGACCTCGATCTTTAAGTCCCAATCCTCCATAGAAGAATTGGATTAAAATTCCTTCCTTGAATCCATGATCAGGGCAATCGGCACACAGCTGCTTAAATCTCCTCCAAAATTGGTGGAAAGTCTCGTTGTAGCGTTGTCGAATGTCCATTATCCTTTGTCTTCCTTTGGAAATCCGATCAGGCTTTGTTGATGAAGAATCTTCAATAGCTCCTTTCTTAACAAACTTAGAACTTATAACGTAAACAAAATTGTTAGATTTTAACGGCACTTGAGATGAAATTCTAGGGTGGATGAGTTCACCATCAAATTCCATGGTCAATGAACCATTAAATACATCAATCTTGGTATGAGAAGTCTTTAGGAAAGGTCTTCCTAATAAAAGAGGACATTGATCTTTCGAATATTCCATATCCATGATGAATATGTCGATAGGAAAAATCAGATGTTCAACTTTAATTAAGATATTCTAAAACACCTTTGGGATAAACCAAAGATCCGTCAGCTAATTGCAGAACAACATCAGTATTCTTCAATGGACCAAGATTTGAAGATTTGTAGAAAGAATAAGGCATCATGCTTAAAGAAGCACCAAGATCAAACATCGCATTCTCTATAATACTTCTTCCAATAGAACAAGTAATAGAAAACGTACCTGGATCTTTGCACTTAGGAGGTAAACTCTTTTGAAGCACAGCAGAGACATTAGCTCCAGCGCCTACTTTACCTTGTAATCTCTTCTTGTTGGTATAAAGTTGCTTGAGGAACTTTGCATAATTCGGTATTTGTTGAATGGCATCAAGAAGTGGGATGTTGACCTCAACTTTTCGAAATATCTCCAAAATATCTTGATCATCATCTTCTTTCTTTGACTTCTTCAATCTTGATTGAAAAGGAATTAGGTTGGAATCGGTTTTAGGCTTGTTGGGTTGAATTACAACATCTTCCTTGTTTGAATTTTCAATCAGCGCAGCTCCCTTGTTGTTGGGTTCATCTTCAATCTTGATTTCGGCATGCTCTTGTAAATCTTGTTTGGTGTAGTTCGGCTCTCCTTCTTCTTGTTGATGTGCGGCAAGGTTTGGATAAGGCTCTTGCAACTCTTTTCCACTCCTTAAAGAAATTGCACTGACATTCTCTCTAGAAGGTACCTTTGATTGTGATGGAATTCTTTGTTGACCTTATGTCTTGAGATCACTCAAATCACTAGCTAATTGACTTATTTGCTTTCTCATCATCTCCATAGCTTCCTTGATTTGTTGTAACTCAATGGCTTGTGAAGTTTGAAAATTAGGTCTTTGAAAATTCGGCCTTCCTTGATAGTTACCTTGATTCCCATATTGTTGACTCGGTTGTTCAGGTCTGCCATAAGGTTCAGGCTTCCTTTGATAAGCTCCTTGTAATCCCACGGCATTGATTCCTTGTTTGTTGTCTTCCAAAGTCGCACAAACCCTTGGCACACTTGAAAAATTTGCATGGAACAAATCAGTGAGCAAAGCGATTTGTTGATTCGTTTCTTGAAGTTGTTGCTCCAATGAGGTGGAATAGGTGGAAACTTCATTAATTCTTCTTATAGGGCCTTCTCTTGCGTAGTCTTCTCGAGATCCAAATTGTTGAGTATTTGCAGCCATGTTTTCCACTAAAGACCAAGCTTCGGTAGGAGTTTTGTCGATGAAGGCTCCTCCGCTTGCAGAATCGATGGAAGATCTGTCAAACGATAGTAATCCTTCGTAGAAATACTAGATCAGCAACTATTCATTGATTTGATGATTGGGGCAGCTTGCACAAAGTGTTTTGAAATGTTCCCAATATTCATGCATTGTTTCTCCATGGCGTTGCTTAATTCCGCAAATCTCCTTCCTTATACTTGATGCTTTTTGTGCAGGAAAGTACTTTTCCAAGAACAGCTTCTTAAGGCTCGTCCAAGATGTGATTGAACCAGTGGGTAGTAGGTACAACCAATCTTTTGCTCGATCCATAAGAGTGAATGGAAAGGTTCTTAACATGAATTGATCTTCAGGAATATCTTGAATACTTGTAGATGCGTAGGCCATCTGGAAATCAGTAAGATGCCGGTGAGGATCTTCTCCAGGAAAATCGTGAAATTTGGGTAAAATCTGAATAAATCCAGATTTAATTTCAAAGTTTCCATTGGTATCTGGGTAACGAATGGCTAAGCGTTTGGCATTGACGTTTGGTGCAGCTAACTCTCTTAGAGTTTTGGGTTGTTCTTCTTCAGCCATATCCTCTGACGATGTTGAAACAGCAGATCTAGGAGAACTTGGTTGAAAACTCGAATCGGATGTCTCCTCTTCTTGTAATAATCGGCTTTGTGTCTTCTTCTTCTTCTTCTGAAATAGTGTTCTTGCAGGCTCAGGATTGAATTCTAAACCTTCAGTACTACTACTTCTTGTCTTTGGCATGCAATTTCCTAGAAAAATCAAACAAAACTAAAAAGAAAAATTAGCAGTAACAGTTCTTAAATAAAATAAAAGGCAGAAACAAAAAATAAAAATATTTTTTTTTATTTTAAAAACGAAAAACGGAAAAGAAAAACTTTTTTTTTCAAAAAAAATCGGAAACCCTAATTTTAAAAATGGAAAAATAAATTTTTTTTTTTGAAGAAAAATCGGAAAAACGGAAAAAACTTTTCTTTTTTTTTTATCGACGCAAAAACAATTTTTTTTTATCGACGCAAACTTTTTTTTTATAGAAAAAACGGAAAATCAAGAACAAAAAACTAATTTTTGGACCTAATCTCTCTTCACGTTCTCTCAATTCAATTCCCTTCCCCGGCAACGGCGCCAAAATTTATGATCGTGTGTCGTCTATGATCATAAAAATAATCCCCACAATTAACTAACTAGAATAGCTAGGGCAAGTAGGGGTCGAATCCCACAGAGAAGGTTTATGTGATGAACAATAAAAAGATAGAAAGATCTTTTCCAAAAATCGATTACAAAACAGGGCATTGTAAATAACAATTATAAAGCAAACAATTAGACTAAAATTTATGGTGTATCATGCAAGGACCGTAAATATAAAGCAAAATAAATCTAAATCTAAATCTAAAGCAGAATATAAAGCAAATTAATAAAGCAAACAATAATTATAAAGCATACTTCTTTACCAGTGGTATCATTCAATCAAATTAACTATGGATCCTTGATTTAAAAGGTGAATTTCGCATCTTATTCTTGACTGACAACTGATATAGGTTTCCCAACATGTATTTTAGATAAGAGGCCGATTAAAGCTGCAGTTATCCCTATTATTCCTTCAGTGATCGATTACTTTTTATGGCTTAAAGACCACTTGAGAAAAAAGCATTAAGAACAATTAATTTTACACACATGCCTACAAGTAGAACCATACGAAGAGAAATTTCTCGCCCTCCGGTAGACAAATACCCATTAAGCAGCGATTAAACAAACCTAATTTGCTACATACAATCAAACTTCAGTGATTAATTCTAAGCATGATCTAGCCATAGATCTTCCTCTTACATCGTTAGTGGCCACATAACTTAAATAACATTCAGAATCATAAAATTATAACAGGGTTTTGACTACTATCATCAAGAACTTAACACAAAATTATAAGTATAGAAATCTCACCATAATCAATTGATTGAATTCACCAAAGGATCAAAAGTATTAAAGATTTAGCTACTCATGGATTTAGGAAAATCCATGAGAGGCATAAGAATACTTACAGGACTGGGGAGGAACGATTTCTCCTCCTTGAAACCCTAGGGACGTCGCACCCTATGGCTAGAGAGGGTGTCGACTTCTCCCTCTTCTAAAACTAGAGAAAAACCTAAAAATTAAAGAAAGGTAGAAAAAGAGAATTATCTAAAATTTGTGGATTGTGTAGTTGTGTGATTTGTGATACAGGAGGTGGCTATTTATACTATAGGAATATGGTAGGATGGTTTAGCCTTTTCTTGGTCTCCAAGTTGGATTAGGTGTCATCCTAGAGTAGACTCCAAGTTAGATGAGGTATCTAGAATTTTCTGGAATTTTCGGGAATTTGGCAGCAACTTCTACTTGAATTTCGGGCTTGAAGATGGCAGATCTGGGCTTTGCACTTCAAAAGAACGTTGTAGAGCTCGGATTTAACTTTGCAACGGCTACTCATGGGCTTAAAACGGACATCTGAGCAGAAAATTATGGTCTTTCTACGAAGACTGCACTGAAACCGGGCTTATATCGCAAATCTGCGGGATTATTGTGGGATTTGGATATTCTTTTGGATATTAGGCCTATTAATTGGGATTTAAACTCCAATTATAGGTTTATATGGGCTGAGTATATTCCCATATAAATAATCCAAAAATCCTCAACTTCAGGGCTTCTTCTGGACTTGACTCCAATTCTTTGCAATAAAACTCCAAATCTTCAATTTTGCTTCTTGAATTAATTCTCCAATTATCTTCAAATCTTCAAAATATTTTCAATCACGAACTTCGCATCTTCAAATCTTCATTCCAAATGACTAAATCCATAGTTGAGTAAAAAGTCTCCAAAATAGCTCCAAAAAGAGTGAAAAACAATAAGTTTTCACTTTTCTTGTCTTCTAGACCTAAAAACACAAATACTAACAAAATAGGGTAAAAACACATATAAAAATTGCAAAAATTATAGAAAAATAGCTATAATATGGTGCCACCACCACCAGAAGTACCGGGATGAGCATAATATGGTGCTGTATGTGTATAAACGTACCCCAATGGCGTATTGTCAACCAAATCAGCCGGTGCCTTGCCATTGTTCTTATAGTTGCTACCTATATCAACCTTTCCACCAGAATCATCTGCTTTCTGATTCATTGTTCCCTTTTTTGGTGTAGTATCTAAAGTCCCAGTCAGTTTGTTCAACATTTCCATCATTTGTTTCAATTGTTCCTTCATCTCATCTCTATCACGCTTCAGTTCCTCAACTTCTTCACTAGTCTGTCCTGCCATTGCTCTAACTTTTGATCGCGTGAAATATCGATGTTGTGGACGTGGATCTATCTTAAAACCTTTAGAACGGAACCATGAATTAGAACTCCTTTATTAATGTGGTCAAATCTCCAATTCTTGCAAATGATGGTATGATGCATGACAATTTATATCAAATTAAACATGACTAATTGCATTATTATATTTGAACGAAATGGAATATGTACATAGATGAAATGTCTAGACATTTGCCGTAGGACAATGGGAACAAAAGATACTTGATTAAGCTTTAAAAAGGTTTCAACCTTGGGACTTAATCGAGCATCTTATATCCCGATTGTAATCTGGCAAATCCTACGAAATGCATGATGTTGCGATGAGATGAAAGGAAAATAAGAAAACAAGAAAAAGTGTTAGTGATGCTTAAGAGTATATAAAAGAAAATACAAGTCGATAATTTAAAGAAAAGCTTGGGAAATAAAATGCCCCGCTTGCTTCATAAAAACACTTTTCATGAAAATCTCGGCAAATATTGCCTTGGGGCAGGTTTGTCTTCTTATTGTGAGCAATGCAATTACCCACTCTACGATCCAATTTTGAAAAGAATTAGATAGCAAAGGTAAGAAATGTTCCTTTTGTGTACCTAGGTTCATCCTCACAAGATTGGCTCTATCTAGGCTGGATCTCTCTCAAGGCCAGTACATGCTGGGTGAGGCTTCACATTGGATCTAAAGGTTCCCAGACTGTCCTTACTGTCGCCCACTCTAGGCTAGTAAGGTCTAGACTGAGTGGAAGTATTTGGCAAAACCCGCACGCAGACGATTGTCACACGAAGGTTAGCTACTTTACTTCCTCCTAAAGGGATAGAGTTCCGATATTGATCGAGCTCAAATTATGCATATTTTTATAGCTATTTTTCTATACTTTTTGCTAATTTTATATGTGTTTTTACCCTATTTTGTTAGTATTTGTGTTTTTAGGTCTTGAAGACAAGAAAAGTGAAAACTTATTGTTTTTCACTCATTTTGGAGCTATTTTGGAGACTTTTTACTCAACTATGGATTTAGCCATTTGGAATGAAGATTTGAAGATGCGAAGTTCCTGATTGAAGATATTTTGAAGATTTGAAAAATTAATTGAAGAAGCAAAATTGAAGATTTGGAGTTTTATTGCAAAGGATTGAAGCCAAGTCCAGAAGAAGCCCTGAAGTTGAGGATTTTTGGATTATTTATATGAGAATATACTCAGCCCATATAAAACTATAATTGGAGTTAAAATCCCAATTTGTAGGCCTAATATCCAAAAGAATATCCAAATCCCGCAATAATCCCGCAGATTTGCGATATTAGCCCGGTTTCAGCGCAGTCTTCGTAGAAAGGCCATAACTTTCTGCTCAGATGTCGGTTTTAAATCCATGAGTAGCCGTTGGAAAGCTAACTCCGAGCTTTACAACTTTCTTTTGAAGTGCAAAGCCCAGATCTGCCATCTTCAAGCCCGAAATTGACGTCGAAGTTGCTGCACAATTCCAGAAAATTCCATAAAATTCTAGAGTCCTCATCTAACTTGGAGTCTACTCTAGGATGACACCTAATCCAACTTAGAGAACAAGAAAAGGCTAAACCGTCCTACCCTATTTCTCTAGTATAAATAGCCACCTCCTGTATCACAAAGCACACAACTACACAATTTTACACATCATAGATTTAGATAATTCTCTTTTTCTACCTTTCTCTAGTTTTAGAAGAGGGAGAAGTCGACACCCTCTCTAGCAATAGAGGGGTGCGACGTCCCTAGGGTTTCAAGGAGGAGAAATCGTTCCTCCCAGTCCTGTAAGTATTCTTATGCCTCTCATGGATTTTCCTAAATCCATGAGTAGCTAAATCCTTAATACTTCTGATCCTTTGGTGAATTCAATCAATTGATTATGGTGAGATTTCTATAATTATAATTTTGTGTTAAGTTCTTGATGATAGTAGTCAAAACCCTGTTATAATTTTATGATTCTGAATCTTATCTGAATTATGTGGCCACTAACGATGTAAGAGGAAGATCTATGGTAGATCATGCTTAGAATTAATCACTCAAGTTTGATTGTATGTAGCAAATTAGGTTTGTTTAATCGCTGCTTAATGGGTATTTGTCTATCGGAGGGTGAGAAATTTCTCTTCGTATGGTTCTACTTGTAGGCATGTGTGTAAAATTAACTATTCTTAATGCTTTGTTCTCAAGTGATCTTTAAGTCCTAAGAAAGTAATCGATCACTGAAGGAATAATAGGGATAACTGCAGCTTTAATCGGCCTCTTATCTAAAATGCATGTTGGGAAACCTATATCAGTTGTCAGTCAAGAATAAGATTCGAAATTCACCTTTTAAATCGAGGATCCATAGTTAATTTGATTGAATGATACCACTGGTGAAGAAGTATGCTTTATAATTATTGTTTGCTTTATTAATTTGCTTTATATTCTGCTTTAGATTTAGATTTAGATTTGTTTTGCTTTATATTTACGGTCCTTGCATGATACACCATAAATTTTAGTCTAATTGTTTGCTTTATAATTGTTATTTACAATCCCCTGTTTTGTAATCGATTTTTGGAAAAGATCTTTCTATCTTTTTATTGTTCATCACATAAACCTTCTCTGTGGGATTCGACCCCTACTTGCCCTAGCTATTCTAGTTAGTTAATTGTGGGGATTATTTTTATGGTCATAGACGACACAATCATAAATTTTGGCGCCGTTGCCAGGGAAGGGAATTGAATTGAGAAAAAGTGAAGAGAGATTAGATCCAAGAATTAGTTTTTGTTTTTGTTTTTTTTCTGTTTTTCTATAAAAAAAAGTTTTCCTTTTTCCGATTTTTATAAAAAAAAATATTTGCGATTTTAAAAAAAATTAGGGTTAGTGTCGATTAAAAAAAATTAATTTATTTTTCCGTTTTGAAAATTATGGTTTCCGAATTTCTTTTGAAAAAAAAAGTTTTTCTTTTCCGTTTTTCCTTTTTAAAATTTAAAAAATATTTTTATTCTCTGTTTCTGCTTTTTAAAATTTTTATTTAAGAACTTTTACAGCTAATTTTTCTTTTTAGTTTTGTTTGATTTTTCTAGGAAATTGCATGTCAAAGACAAGAAGTAGAAGTACTGAAGGTTTAGAATTCAATCCTGAGCTTGAAAGAACACTATTTCAGAAGAAGAAGAAGACACAAAGCCGATTATTACAAGAAGAGGAGACATCCGATTCGAGTTCTCAACCAAGTTCTCCTAGATCTGCTGTTTTAACAACGTCAGAAGATATGGCTGAAGAAGAACAACCCAAAACTCTGAGAGTTAGCTGCACCAAACGCTTAGCCATTCGTTACCCCGATACCAACGGACACTTTGAAATTAAATCTGGATTTATTCAGATTTTACCCAAATTTCACGGTTTGCCTGGAGAAGATCCTCACCGACATCTTACTGATTTCCAGATTGCCTGCGCATCTACAAGTATTCAAGGTATTCCTGAAGATCAATTCATGTTAAGAACCTTTCCGTTCACTCTTATGGATCGAGCAAAAGATTGGTTGTACCTTTTACCCACTGGTTCAATCACATCTTGGACGAGCCTTAAGAAGCTGTTCTTGGAAAAGTACTTTCCTGCACATAAAGCATCAAGTATAAGGAAGGAGATTTGTGGAATTAAGCAACGCCATGGAGAAACAATGCATGAATATTGGGAACGTTTCAAAACACTTTGTGGGCGAGCTGCCCCAATCACCAAATCAATGAACAGTTGCTGATCTAGTACTTCTACGAAGGATTACTACCGTTTGACAGATCTTCTATCGATTCTGCAAGTGGAGGAGCCTTCATCGACAAAACTCCTGCCGAAGCTTGGTCTTTAGTGGAAAACATGGCTGCAAACACTCAACAATTTGGATCTCAAGAAGACTATTCAAGAGAAGGCCCTACAAGAAGAATTAATGAAGTTTCCACCTATTCCACCTCATTGGAGCAACAACTTCAAGAAACGAATCAACAAATCGCTTTGCTCACTAAATTGTTCTAAGCGAATTTTTCAAGTGTGCCAAGGGTTTGTGCGACTTTGGAAGACAACAAACAAGGAATCAATTCCGTGGGATTTCAAGGAGCTTATCAAAGGAAGCCTGAACCTTACTGGAGACCTGAACAACCGAGTCAACAATATGGGAATCAAGGTAACTATCAAGGAAGGCCGAATTTTCAAAGACCTAACTTTCAAACTTCACAAGCCATTAAGTTACAACAAATCAAGGAAGCTATGGAGATGATGAGAAAGCAAATTAGTCAATTAGCTAGTGATTTGAGTGATCTCAAGGCACAAGGTCAACAAAGGATTCCATCACAACCAGAGGTACCTCTTAGAGAGAATGTCAGTGCAATTTCTCTAAGGAGTGGAAAAGAGCTGCAAGACCCTTATCCAAACCATGCCGCACATCAACAAGAAGAAGGAGAGCCGAACTACACCAAAGAAGATTTACAAGTGCCTGCTGAAATCAAGATTGAAGATGAACCCAACAACAAAGAAGCTGCGCCGATTGAAGATTCAAACAAGGAAGATTGAAGAAGTCAAAGATAGAAGATGATGATCAAGATATTTTGGAGATATTTCGAAAAGTTGAGGTCAACATCCCACTTCTTGATGCCATTCAACAAATACCGAATTATGCAAAGTTCCTCAAGCAACTTTGTACCAACAAGAAGAGATTACAAGGTAAAGTAAGCGCTGGAGCTAATGTCTCTGTTGTGCTTCAAAAGAGTTTACCTCCTAAGTGCAAAGATCCAGGTACGTTTTCTATTACTTGTTCTATTGGAAGAATTATTATAGAGAATGTGATGCTTGATCTTGGTGCTTCTTTAAGCGTGATACCTTATTCTTTCTACAAATCTTTAAATCTTGGTCCATTGAAGAATACTGATGTTGTTCTGCAATTAGCTGACGGATCTTTGGTTTATCCCAAAGGTGTTTTAGAGAATATCTTAATTAAAGTTGAACATCTGATTTTTCCTATCGACATATTCATCATGGATATGGAGTATTCGAAAGATCAATGTCCTCTTTTATTAGGAAGACCTTTCCTAAAGACTTCTCATACCAAGATTGATGTATTTAATGGTTCATTGACCATGGAATTTGATGGTGAAGTCATCCACCCTAGAATTTCATCTCAAGTGCCGTTAAAATCTAACAATTTTGTTTGTGTTATAAGTTCTAAGTTTGTTAAGAAAGGAGCTATTGAAGATTCTTCATCAACAAAGCCTGATCGGATTTCCAAAGGAAGACAAAGGATAATGGACATTCGACAACGCAACAATGAGACTTTCCACCAAATTTTGGAGGAGATTCAAGCAGCTGTGTGCCGATTGCCCTGATCATGGATTCAAGGAAGAAATTTTAATCCAATTCTTCTATGGAGGATTGGGATTTAAAGATCGAGTTCTTGTTGATTCTTTCAATACTAAACCACTGTATGAAAGAACCCCGGAGAAAACATTCAATGCCCTTGAAGAATTATCTCGGAGGACGAAATCTTCAACCTCCCATGAGAAGAAAGATCGAGCAAAAGAAGCCAAGAAGGAGCTAGAAGTCAACAACAAAGAAGTTCAACCGCCCCTGAAGATCGACCAACCAAGCAATTCAACTAAGAAGCAAGATATAGACCTTGAACATCGAGCTAAAGTTGCAAGCATTCTTCAACGTAAATTGGAGAATTTTCCCCAAATTTGGCAAAGATTTAAGAAGCTATGTGCTGCTCACCCTCATCATGGTTATGATCAAAGAAGATTGGTTCAAATCTTCTACCAAGGATTAAGAGCTTCTGATAGATTGTCTGTCGACACTCTTATCTATATTCCCCTGTTCGATCACAGCACTGCGGACATATATGAGATATTGGAGAATTTTGCCCAGATGATAACCAATACATCGAAGGAAGCTGCTCAAGGACTCAACCCGGTTAAGCCCGTGCCACACAAGCTAGTATGCCCGGCTGCAGCCCGGCCATCGACCTCACATGGCCGGCCAACACCGGCCAAGGCATCCCAAGCTTGTGCGACATCAAGCCTTGCCGCGCCTAGCCCGGCCACGCCCGAGCCACATGACCGGACGCCACCAGCTTCTGTCGTGCCGCCTGCCCGGCCCAGCCAGGCCACTGTCGCGCCATCCGTGCCGTCTGCCCGGCCATGCTCGGCCTTGTCCGCCTCTGCTGCGAAGCCGCCCAAGCTTAGACCGGCCTTGTCCGTCCCTTCCGCACATCCGCCCATGCCATGCCGTGCCATGTCCGCACCAACCGCGCCACCTGCCCGGTTAGTACCGGCCATGCAAGCTTCCTATCGAGACACCACCAAGCCATGCCCGGCCATGTCCGTGCACCATGCCCGGCCAATGCCATGCCATCCGCGCACCATACCGAGCCTATGCCGCGCCATGCAGAGTTACAACCATGCCATCGCCTAATGCTTTGATCTTTTCAAGTCTTGATAAAATTCAACTTGAAACTATCAAAATCATTGAAGAGAGTAGAGTTATCGAGGACCTGTTGAAGGACTACACCCAAAATTCCTTCACCCTTGAAGAATAACCTTCTTTAAGGCAGTCTAGCCAAAGACCTTAAAGAAAGGCGCTTATTGGGAGGCAACCCAATATTATTTTTACTAACCCATAATATTTTTCTTTGTTTTATTTTTCTTTTCTTTTTTAGGATTTTCCATACCAAAGGAGAAAAAGGAGCTTTTCACCGATATGAAGAAATCAAATGGAGCTTATGCTTGGATTAAACCCCTAAGTTTTCTTAAACCTTAACCCCATTTAATATTTCTTGCAATGCTTTGATTGATTTTTTCTTTGATATGCGATTCATATAGATATAGGCTATATAGGTTAATTAGGATTGAAAGATGCATACATATTTTTGCTTTGATTTTCCACGCTTGTTAATACATTGGGGACAATGTATCTTTTAAGTGTGGGGGAGTGAGTCTAATTGCATGTTAAATTGGTATAATTTTTTCGAAAATTTTGGTAAAATTTAGATTTTATATGCATGTATTGAGTTATTGATTTGATTTTTGATTGATGATTCCTTTGAATTTTTAAGAATGATTGATTTAATAATTGATTTATAGTATGATATCTTATTTCTTAGATTAGGTATAATTGAAGTTTGTGATAATTGCTTACCATGAATTATTTCTATGATTGCCTATTTTTAGAACTCATGTTTAATTTTTATTGATACTACACTTATGAGAGTATTTTATGAATATGTCAAAAATAAGTGTGGGGGACTATCTATATTAGAAGGGTAGTTTTAAAAATCTTTTTCTTAAAATAAAGAGTGTTTCTCATGCAAGAGGAGAAGAGATATCTTTTGCCTTAAAAATTAAAAAAAAAACTCCATTGTTGTCACTCTTCTCTTTAAACAAAAGGAGTTAGTAACCCTTGGGAAGAGGATAAGAGGCATGGATCGGCAAAAGTATTGTCCCTCTAGAGTGCTAGTAGCCTCACAAAAATAAAATAAAGGGCGTTAGTAACCCCTAAGCATGAACACTTTGAGGTTAGTAACCTCACTTTTCTAAAATAATTACCCTTTGAAAAATCATTATAACCCATGCGAAATTTTTGATTTGTATTCATGATATGCAATTGTTTGAGTAGTAGAGATAAAGATGAAGACATAAGCTTATAGGAAGAAATAGTTATAGTCGTGATAAATGATAAGCGATTAGAGCTACTTTGATTATGGTTACTTAAGAATGAGGATGATTGCTATATCTTGATCTATTGAATTGGATACTCTTGATATTCTTTGTTATTCTAATTTCATAAATTGAATTGATCCTTGATATATGTATATGATTCAAAGTTTTTCAAAAGATTTGAATAAAACTTATTAACTTAAATCTTAATTTTTGTTTGTCTACACTAGTTTGCTAGGGACTAGCAAAGATTTAGTGTGGGGGAAATTATGATCGAGCTCAAATTATGCATGTTTTTATAGCTATTTTTATATACTTTTTGCTATTTTTATATCTGCTTTTTACCCTATTTTGTTAGTATTTGTGTTTTTAGGTCCTGAAGACAAGAAAAGTGAAAACTTATTGTTTTTAACTCTTTTTGGAGCTATTTCGGAGACTTTTTACTCAACTATGGATTTAGCCATTTGGAATGAAGATTTGAAGATGCGAAGTTCGTGATTGAAGATATTTTGAAGATTTGAAGAATTAATTGAAGAAGCAAAATTGAAGATTTGGAGCTTTATTGCAAAGGATTGAAGCCAAGTCCAGAAGAAGCCCTGAAGTTGAGGATTTTTGGATTATTTATATGAGAATATACTCAGCCCATATAAACCTATAATTGGAGTCTAAATCCCAATTTGTAGGCCTAATATCCAAAAGAATATCCAAATCCCGCAACAATCCCGCAGATTTGCGATATTAGCCCGGTTTCAGCGCAGTCTTCGTAGAAAGGCGATAACTTTCTGCTCAGATATCCGTTTTAAGCCCATGAGTAGCCGTTGGAAAGCCAACTTCGAGCTCTACAATTTTATTTTGAAGTTCAAAGCCCAGATCTGCCATCTTCAAGCCCGAAATCGACGTCGAAGTTGCTGCACAATTCCAGAAAATTCCAGAAAATTCCAGAAAATTCCAGAAAATTCCAGAAAATTCTAGAGTCCTCATCTAACTTGGAGTCTACTCTAGGATAACACCTAATCCAACTTGGAGACCAAGAAAAGGCTAAACCGTCCTACCCTATTCCTCTAGTATAAATAGCCACCTCGTGTATCACAAATCACACAACTATACAATTTTACACATCATAGATTTAGATAATTCTCTTTTTCTACCTTTCTTTAGTTTTTAGGTTTTTCCCTAGTTTTAGAAGAGGGAGAAGTCGACATCCTTTGGTGAATTCAATCAATTGATTATGGTGAGATTTCTATACTTATAATTTTGTGTTAAGTTCTTGATGATAGTAGTCAAAACCCTGTTATAATTTTATGATTCTGAATCTTATCTGAATTATGTGGCCACTAACGATGTAAGAGGAAGATCTATGGCTAGATCATGCTTAGAATTAATCACTCAAGTTTGATTGTATGTAGCAAATTAGGTTTGTTTCATCGCTGCTTAGTGGCTATTTGTTTATCGGAGGGCGAGAAATTTCTCTTCGTATGGTTCTACTTGTAGGCATGTGTGTAAAATTAATTGTTCTTAATGCTTTGTTCTCAAGTGATCTTTAAGCCCTAAGAAAGTAATCGATCACTGAAGGAATAATAGGAATAACTGCAGCTTTAATCGGCCTCTTATCTAAAATACATGTTGGGAAACCTATATCAGTTGTCAGTCAAGAATAAGATGCGAAATTCACCTTTTAAATCGAGGATCCATAGTTAATTTGATTGAATGATACCACTGGTGAAGAAGTATGCTTTATAATTATTGTTTGCTTTATTAATTTGCTTTATAATCTGCTTTAGATTTAAGATTTAGATTGAGATTTAGATTTAGATTTGTCTGGTATCTGAGCCAGGGAGGAGCAGGTAATTCTAAGATTTTGAAGCATTATTTTGTTTTCATTTTCTAATTATTGGTATAACTATCTTTATTAAAAAATTTTGCTATAATTGCTGAGTTTTTGATACAAGAGTCTTATTAAGCCATGGGTTAGGCAAAAGTAGACTTAGTATCCCTGTAGGTAATTCTAGTAATTTTTGATAATATTGATAGTAGAACTCCCATTTAGTAAGAAAATAGAAAATAAAAGATGTTACCATTTCTTAGGAGAACCAACTCTTCTGCAAGTTCAGTTTCCATTAAATCCCAAGATTCTGACCAAGCCTCTCAAACTGTTAATGAACAAGAAGAACATTATGAAAATGTTCCCCAAAGATTTGACAATTGGAACATTCCTATTGTCCATATAAATCAAATATACAAGAAAACAACTTTTGAGAATTTTAATGCTTTCTATAATTACATTATAAAAACAAAGGAAAAGAGTCTCCCTATCCAAAAGGAATACCAAACTATTCAATTACTTGATAAAACACTCATTAATAAACTTAAAGAGCAAACATACAAATATATTCATTTTGGATTAGTCCAAGTAGGTGTAAAACCCCTTAGTGTAGAAGCAACAAAAAATACCTCAATCTTAATTGTCTTAAGAGATGAAAGACACATTATGTTTAATGATTCTTTATTAGGAACAATAGAAACAAGTCTTTGTACAGGACCAATACATTTCAATTGCTATCCAAATTTTATGGTATCTTTAACAGACAAAAATATTTTAAAGTCATTAACTCTTCAAATTCATACCCACAATTACAAAATGCTTCCAGGATCTGAAGTTTTAACTCTAGTTTATAGGTTACACTTTAAAGCAATGTATTCCGTAGTTAACACTAAAGCTTTATTACAAAGCCCAAAAGGAGAAACTACTCTTTTAATAGAGACTGACACTACAAGAGCCCATACTGTGATACCCAAGACTATCCAATGGCATGAAGTTAATCTGCTTGAAAGATGGAAATTAGAAGGTGCTACTGATCCAATAGAACCAATTCCAGTTAGGAATAATTCATTAAGAGAAATCTCTCAACATCAGGATGGCACAGTAGAATTAGTCTTCAATAGACCAAAAAGACTACCTCCGAGATATTCTTTTGATATAGCTAGTTCAAGTTCAGCATTCCAAGGATTAAATATAGAAGAAGAATCAATTACCGATAGCCAACAACAAGATTTCAAAACAGCTAGGACATCTGTCTCCTCAATACCAATATCATTTGCAAATACCTAACAACATGAGTTTAGAACAGCTAGAGAGTCCACACCTTCGGTACCTAGCTCGTTTAGGACTAATTTACAAGGAATTAATAACTCCTCAAAAATAGTCCAACCTATTTATGCTAGGCAAACAGAAAGCCCTCATGATCACCAGTAATGTCACCAACTTATTCTTCAATGACTAATAATGTAAAAATTGAAGAAGAATCAGAAATTTACGTTATACAAAAGCCTTTTGAAATCAACAAGGAATGGTGTAGAAAACATTTCTACTCAAATAAAAACAAAGTTTTAAGAGAAAAATATTTTAAAAATTATGGAAATGAAAAGGGAGAAATACTTCAAAAATATTATGAGTTTATGAATAACCATAGAATCAATATAAAATTTTTCAAATGGTCCAACGAATATTATTTAAACTCTATTAATATGATAAAAAATAATAACAAATGGCAAACTACTAGAGGAGAAATTGAATCTCAACACCCTCCTCTAATGGAAATCCAATATAACCACAAAAGTGTTGGAATAAAAGCAAGTCCTTTGAAAATGAGAAGTCCTGATGCAGGAGAACAAATCTCATCAAAAGATATTAAATTGATTCTTGAACAGAATAATTTTACAAATCTGAATCTTCATTCTATAGGAAAACAATTGGATCATATCGAAGACTTAATTGTATCACATCCAAAAAGGCACATAATAAAAGAAAATATTAAAGAATCCTCAACGGAACCAATATTTACACCCTATGAAATTATCCAAAAAATCTTCAAAAAACATTTTTAAATGAAATACAAGATAGACTCAATGCTTTAGGGTCTGAGCTTATAGCCCCAGATACTCCTATACAAACACAAAATTCAATAAATACATTAGACCAAACATCCCAATCTGAGAACGAACAGTCTGAAGATAATCAAATTAATAAAATGAATTGGAGAGACCTAAAAAATTATATTATCCAAAAACAACTGCACCAGACCTTAATATTGAAGAAAAACCAGCTTTTCGGAATAAATATAATGCTAATACTATATATGAATGGAATATTGATGGCATGTCTGGATATAACATTCTCAATCTATTACAACAAATGACAATGGTTTCCAATGTTTATAAAACACAAAATCAAAATGGTCTAATTAGTGATCAAGTTATAGCCAACCTTTTAGTAGCTGGATTTACTGGCCAACTAAAAGGATGGTGGGATCATGCACTTACTAAAGAACAACATGAAGAAATATTACAAGCTATCAAAAAAGATGACCAAGGAAGAGTCATTCATGATGATGAAGGAAAGAATTCAGGATGCAGTTGCAACCTTGATTTTCTCAATTTCAAAACATTTTATAGGTGATCCATCTCACCTTAAAGATAGAAATTCAGAATTATTATCAAACTTAAAATGTAAAAAATTAACAGATTTCAAATGGTATAAAGATGTTTTTATGACTAGAGTAATGCAAAGACCTGACAACCAACAACCTTTTTGGAAAGAAAAATTTCTAGCCGCACTTCCTAATCTTTTAGGAGAAAAGGTCAGAAATCAAATTAGAGAAAATTATAAAGGAATAATTCCTTATGAAAAACTCACATATGGAGAATTAATCAGTTTTACCCAAAAGGAAGGATTAAAAGTATGTCAAGATTTAAAATTACAAAAACAACTTAAAAAAGAAAGATATATTTGCAAAAAAGAATTAGGATCATTCTGTCGTCAATTTGACATCAAAGATGAGTATTCTTTTTCGAAAACTTGTTGTCCATCTAAGCCAAAACAAAGAAAAAAGAATAATATCCCCGAATATTATAAAAAACCAAAATACAAAAAATATAGGAAAGCAAAGAAACAACAAGAATCTCTTAATAAACCAGATAAAATAATAAAATGTTACCGATGTGGAAAACCTGGACATATTTCGAAATACTGTAAGATTAAGAGAAAAATTAATAATTTAAATCTAGATGAAGATATTGAACAAAAAATTAATGAAATCCTTTTAGAATCTACGTCTTCCGACCAAGATACAACAACAGAATCAGAAGATTTACAAATTGATGAATTACATTCAACATCAGAATCTTCTAAAGAAGAATCTTCAATAAATATGTTAACAAAAGATCAAGAATTTATAATAGAAGTTATCGATAAAATTCAAGACCCAGATCTTAAACGAGAATATTTACTAAAATTAAAACATTCATTAAAAAATAATAAAGAAAAAGAAGTAGTTTCTAATCCTTACACAAATGTATAATTTAACAAGAAATAATTTTTAATAGATATGAAAATAC
>AWWV01007352.1:0-33556 GCA_001974805.1 Corchorus capsularis
GTAAAATGGATGGACGTTAGGTCCGTTCAAAAGGGGTTAACTTGTCCCGTTATCAAAAGTTGTGGGGCTTATTTATCCCAAAAAATAGATAAGGGGCCGATTTGTCCCAAAACCAATAGTTAAAGGGTCAATTTGGGCATTAAGCCGATGTAAATTTGATTAGTGAACTTTGAAATGTAAATTTAATCAATATGTAGAGAGTAAACATAATGACATTTTCTTTGCTCATAATTCAACAATACAATATATATAAATCTATACTATATATAAAAGTACGAGTTTTGAGAAACTTTTGAAATGTCTATTGTACCCTTATTTTTTAAATATATTATCTTAAATGCCCTTACTTAACTATTATAGTTTTATTCTACTAGAAACTCTATTTTTATTCAATTAAATCTAATATCTTTATAATTACTTTATTTTTACCAAAAAATTTGGATATATTAAAATTTATTCTAATATACAATTTTATTTTACTAAAAACTCTATTTTCATTTAATTAAATTCAATATTTTATATATATTTTTTTATTTTTACCATTTTAATTTAAAAAGTAATTGTGATTGACATTTTCTATTTGATAGTTCAATGCAGTATGATTAAAATTTATTATTTTCCTAACGTGTAATTATTTTATTTGACTTATAATTATTTTTTTCTTGATAAATACAACTTTGTTGTGGGTTTAAATTTGTTGTTTTATACTTTGTTAATACTTTTTTTTGTGTGGAATAATTTCTTTTGTTACTTTGATTGTAAAACCTAATGTATATACAAATGGACTGGTTGGGTTGGATTTGGATTCAGTTTCGGGTTAAGGAAATTTTGAGTTATACGAGTTCGGTTAATTTTTGGTTTTAGGTTGGGTTGAATTTAAACCGCTCAAATGTCGGGTCATTTGGGTTTGGATCATTTTTGGTTTGGGTATTTTTCGGTTTTGGGTCATATGGTTCCAATAATTTTGGGTTTGAGCCTCTAATTTTTAAGTTTAGGTATTTTCGGATTCTGGTCATTTATAATTAATCCCGATTTGGGTAATTTCGGGTTGATCGAGTTCAGGCTATTAAGGATTTGGTGTCAAATAATTTTGGTTTTGAATTGAGCGGATATTTTGGTCGAATCGGGTTGGATCAGGTTCAGTTTCAAGCAGTCGAGTCGAATACCCACACTCGAATGAAATTTTGTTATCTCTAACAATATACTTTTTTAGGTCACGTGCAACACACGTGGAAGTGAAGACTAGTATATATATAAATATAAAACAAAAGAACATAGGTGATAGTAATGAAAGCTGAGGAACAAAAGAAAATTTATACATCTCCAAAATATAATTGTTTGTATCTGTTGACAAATTTTTGTTAAATAGTCATCGAAAGAAATTAATATCTTTGTTCAAAAATCTGGAATATAGTCATGAAATGTGCAGCTCCAGTCCAATCAAAACTTTTTTGCACTGCAAAGAGAAAACAAAGACAAAAAATTACTTAAGCTGAGAAAAGGAGCAGAAACCTCCAATCTTCAACAAATGTTAAAGTTGAATCAAATGAAAAGGACGCAAACTTATCTCACTCTACCTTAAATTTCAATAATTTTTTTTCAGCTTCATCTGTGTTTCCTAGGAAAGCTCTATAAACTTTTTGTAAGACACAAAAGTAAAATGAAAATGTATCATCATCAGGCCATCTAAATTCATGACTTATTGGCTGTGAAGTCTATGAATAACCACAAAAGAGAGATGTGCTAACCAAAATTAATAATTATTGACCCTGTGATCTAGCTCTAAACCTTAGAAGTTGAGATATAATTAAGTTTCAACATCAGTAATCAGTAAGAGAAGTTGATCGAACAATATCCCAATCAAGCATAAGGAAACCAAAACCAAATTAATTTTTTGTATTAGTGCTCCTGGCAAAGTGATCCGGAGCCCCTTTGAACAAATTTATACATCAAGGAAAAGAATATTTACCTTCAGAAAACCAAGTAGATTAGAGACTCAGGTAGTGTCAGGTGCAGCAGAAAACCCTGCACTCTATCAGATAGACATGAGTTTGGATGAAGTACATGTCTTCTTCCACCAATATTTATCAAATAATCACTCCAAATTTGCAATAACTACCATAAAAAGTAAATCAATCTGATATGTCTAATATTGATGCAATATAACATAGCATACTTTGTTTAAGGTAATACCAAGATATCAGAACTCCTTAGTTAAGCTAATACTAAGATATAATAGTTCATCTGCGGACCTGCCACAAATAGAAAACTGGATTTTTAGAGGCATGCAAAAGTAGGGGACATTGTCCAAAAATTTAGTCTTAGTTAAACATACAGATATGACATTGTCCAAAAATGAATCAACTATCTGTGCATATTAATTAGAATTCACAATTTGAAAAAAAAAAAAATATGAGGAACTTAATATACATTAAAATGAATTCAGAACACAATTCCTGAAGTTTTCATATTATCAGCTAGGTAAAAGAAACAATTTATAGAAAGTTTAATGAAAACAAAATATGAGGAAGTCAGAAATTAAAATATTGATATTTAGGCAATTTACTTTAATTTGGTCTGGTCCAAAAGTGCCAAGCCTAGGCTCATCTATTGAATTCCAAACTAAAGCAACTTTTACTTCAGCTGGAATCACATTTGTATAACTTTTCACTCAGATCTGCCTTAAGTTATAAGAAAACAAATGGGTGGCTGTGAAATCTGTTTTCTCACATTCCTTCCCCTTCTTTTCTTGTTCAAAATTTAACGAATGCAGAATTTTTTTTTAAAAAAAAAATGAAAAAAAAAGTAAAAAAGTCTTTCTTACTTTCAATGTTAAGCAACATATATTCAATGTTTTTACTCTGATTTCATCCATTTTCGGCCTATCTCATTTTCTTTTTATTTCACAGGGCTCATATAACATACAAGCAAAGAGCACTCGCATACAACAGACTGCTTAAAATTGGCTTGTGCCAAAAATATCTTTAACTCATGATAGATTGAAGGAAAATTCTAAACTAACCTTAAAAGAGAACTGTGATGTTGGGAACTCTTTCAAAAAAATGTTCAACTACATGTTTGAAGCCTGCAACACACTATAAATCAAAAAGCTTAATTTTATATACCATCTTGGCAAATTCCAAGATACTACTTGACATTGGACTAACTTCACTTCATGAATTTGGAACAGGATCAACGTCTATAAATACAAATAAATTGATTGACTTGGTTTCAAAAGTGGTTTGACACGTCACCATTATAATACCCCTCAAGTGTTAGGGTAAACCGCATGTCTTTTTTACCAAGATTTACCAAACAATCACTTAAAATTGGAGTGACTACCATATTTGCAACCAAGACAATCACTTTATTTGTATTCATAGAAATTTATAGGCAAATCAGATTTATTCACAATAGGTTTATGTAAGAAGAAGTAAATTTGCAAATGTCTAATCGCAAGCAGAATAGCAAAACTTAGCAGCACACAAAGTTAGAGACTTCCTTTTGCCATTTACACCAATTCAAGCATCATGTCAGGCTGATGATCATATCATGTCAAGCTCATAATCATATGATATATGAATTTTAAAAGAAAAAATTAAAAACACAATTCAAAGAAACTTTTTATTATTGGAAAAGATTTAGATTGACCTGTATATCGAGGAGTGCAACAACAATTGATCTCTCATAGCAACCCCTGAAAAATTCATTTCAAGTTAGTGTAACAAATAGAATCTTAATGGACCTAAAAGCCTTCATCCCTCAAGCTGAAAGTATTATTCACAAAGTACAATAAGAAACGAAAAGATAAGTGAAGAGAAACTATAGCAGAATAATTCAGATACATCAATAAAACCATAAAGAGCAAGAGAACTTACAGAGGAGGTTGGAGCAGAGGTCCTTAAATAATGCTTAAATTAAATACATATAATATATCACTAATAGACTTCATCACTCAAAACAGTTACTATAATAACTGAAGAAGAATAAAGCAAAAAAAGAAAGAAAAAAAAAGTTTATCAGAAAACTCACCTCTCCGAATGGTGAAGATAATCATTTGGAGAGCAGTGATTTTGTTCCATCTTCTATTTACTCAACTGAGACATACGAAAGCTACGAAAATTGATAGAAAATTGATAGCCATGGTCATGACTTTGTGGCTCCAAATAACAAAAGGGAAAACGAAAAACAAATATTAGGAAAACCCATTTAATCCCTAGCCCGAAATCCCAAAAACAATGTATAAACAAACATTAAATTTAAACCATTTAAAATGGAAGCCCAAACGGCAACGAGGATAGAGAGATCAAAGGAGATTTACCGATTCTTTTCAGCAGAAAGAGAAGCATCGCCGATCAAGCTCTGCAAATCCCTAACGAAAATAGGAGTAGAAGAAGAGGAGCGGAATCAAAATCACAGAAACCCAAATCAAATAGAAAAAATGAAGAGAAAAAAATAAGAAGAGAACTTTTCGTGTTCAAAATAAACTGAAATCGTGAAATCCACAAAGAAATTCAAGAGAAAAAAAAATTACCTCCTTTTAATCTCTTTCTCTGATTGCAAAAAAAAGACCTCCTCTGATCTCTTTGTTTGATTCGGTAAAGAGCATCCAAAAAAAAGAAAGAAGTATGAGAAAAAAAAAGTATGAGGGCCATTTAGGGGAGAAGAAATCAAAAGAGGGATGAGAGGAATCTGGAAAAAAAAAGGGGGAGAAGAAAGCGAAACAGAGAGGAGAGACAGAAGAAAAGAAAGAAAAAAAATAAAAGAAAAGAGAGGAGGCGGGAAGGGAAAAGAAAGCGGTGGAATTCTCTAGAATTCCATGTGGCTTTCTCTTATTGGCCCCAAAAAATGCAAATAACAAAATTGGCCTCAAGACTTAGTGTTAATTACAGGAAAACGTACTTGAAATGACGAATTTACCCCTTCGTAATAGTGCTAAACTGTGGCTAATTAATGATGATTTTGTTAACTCTGGTTTTCTCGGTATTTCATCAACACCATTAACAGGTGGTTTAATTTGATTTTTAATTTGTGTTTTTTGGTTTCCGAACTTTGCTAATAATTTTCTTGATGTGCAGAGAAGTCCCCAATGATTCGATTTAGCCCTAGCTTTTGATTTCTTCTAATAGTTTTAATTAAATTAAATATATTTGGGTTTTGTAATTAATTTAAGTTAGCTTCATAATTAGTAATCAAGCACGTGCATATCATGTTTATTTGTAACTAATTATAACTGTTTTCATTTCACGCCATCTTTATCTGCTTCGATTAATAAAGGGGTGTTTTTAACTAAGACGGGTAAATCTCGGGACTGATGAACCTTTTGAGTTAATTCCAACTTAAAAATTAAAACTTTAATTTAAAGATTGGTTTGGTTTAATTAGAAAGATCTAATTTAGTTCATATAAGGACATTTAAATTGTAGTCTTGCTCTTTTAAAGACTTTTAGTTTACCTCTTGTTCAATTAAGTCCTTGATGTGATGATTTGGTTTTGATTGAGCCCACCTCACTTGTTTTTATTATTGATTAGGTCCTTGGTCTTAGAAATTGTGCAAATTGGGTGTTTGATTTGTGTTATCGATTTTCGATTTCATGCTTTTATACTTCCTAAAGTTTGCTAAGCCTTTGTTTGGTTGGATGGGTGTGGAGGGGTGTGGTGGGTTTTGGAGGGGTGGGTCTTTGTTTGGTTGGAGGGGTGAGGCTTTGGAAGAGCCACTAAAACTCCTCCAAACCCCTTATATTGGACTCCTCCAAATTGGGGGAGTTTGGAGGGGTGGTTGTTGGCCCAAAATTTTATGGAATTAACTTTGTGAAAATTAATCTTATTAATTTCTTATTAATTTATTATATGTCAAGATGGAAATTATATTTCATATTGATGCTATTATATTATGTTTATTTTTTTTGGCTAGAAGATGGAAATTATGTTCCATATTATTAAGATGAAATTTATATTTCAATTATAAATTATTATGTTATATTGAAGATTTTTTTTTGCACACATTTGAAGTTTATTTTTAGATATATAATAAATTAGAAAGCACATCCTAGGAGAAATAATAAAATGTATAAAAAAATTATATTATTACTTACTTCCTATACATAAGGGTAAATTGGTAAAATATACAAAAAACTCCTCCTAACCCCTCCTCTCAACCAAAAACAAAACATGAGAACACCCCTCATTACCCATCCTTACCCCTCCGTTGAACCAAACATAAAATATTTAAAACTCCTCCACTTTCCTCCCCCTCCCTACCACTCCCCCCCCACACCCCCTTGAACCAAACAAAGGTTAAATGTTTTCTTTAGATGCAGAAGTCCCTAGTGTCGAAACGTTCGGGTCGGGGGATCCTGCCGAAACGACTAATGAAAAGAGGATGAGGGAGTCGCCACTAATCTTTTTTGCCTAGGTGTGATTAGCCACCTATCAGATTATTAAGTCTAATGTTAACCTAAGCTTGGCAAAGGTAACACTAAACCTAATAAACGGTCTTCTAACCAAAGTCTACAAGTCCGGGAGTCGGTTACGCTCGGGGAAGGATTAGCACCCCCGAGACACCCGTCAAACGACGGTTCCTCTAGTCTAAACAAAATCTGATGGGTTTAACACTAATGGTATTCCTTATTCCTATTTATTTTAATATTTTCATTATTCTAAGTGAATTTACACCTTTTATTGCTCTTTAGAAAACAATAAAGCTAAAATCAAATGTGAAGAGAAAACTGGACCATCCGACCGGGAAGGGGCATTTTGGGAATAAAGAAAGAAAACTGGGACCTTCCAACCAAGAAGGGGCATTTTGGGAAACAAATAAAGAGAACAGGGACCTTCTGACCTGGAAATTTGCCCGTCATAGTTAAAAACACCTTTTTATGGATTTAGTAGTGGCATGAACAGATAATTGACAGAAATAAAGATGGAATGCAGATGAACTAACCTAGTTGACTTTGGTTAAAAATACAGACATTTGATTAAGCTTCAAAGAGAAATCAAACTCAAAAATTGATTATGAGATCAGTAATCTGATTAGATTCTAACCGTTCATTATGAAATTATCCTTTTATTTCCAAAGACTTTATTTCATCACAAATTAGTCAAACACCCAAACTTCTAGTCTAAGGATTTCATTTTTCTTATTAACTATTCACAAATTCCATCATTTAGTTCAAAGATCAAAAAGTTTAGCCTTTTATTCAAAAATTCCATTTTTATTTCAAATTATTCCAAGATTTCATCATTTACTTAAAGGTTCAATTTTTATTTACAAAAATTACTTAAAAGTTCAATGTTTTAATTAAAAAACTCAATCATTATTCACAAATTCGCGAATTATCTAAAGATTCAATCTTTATTCACAAATTCCTTAAAAATTATATCTTTTCCTCAAAAATCACATTTTTATTTACAAATTATTTACAAACCTTATCTTTAATCATAAAGACCACACTTCTATTTACAAATTAATCATCAATTCCATCATTTGGTTCAAAGATATCATTTTTATTTACAAATTAATCACAAGTTCAATCACTTAATTCAAAGCTCTCATTTTTATTTACAAATTACTTACAAGTTCAATCATTTAATTCAAAGCTCTCATTTTTATTTACAAATTACTCAAAAGTTTAATTATTAGCTTAAGGATTGCATCTTTATCATAACTCAATCAAGATTTCATCATTTTTTTAACTCAAAGATTTAATTTTTATTTACAAATGGGTCAAAAGTTTAATTTTTAGTCTAAAGACATCATTTTCACTTACAAATTTATCAAAAGCTTTAATCTTTTACTTAAATCTACCATGGAAAAATTTATTTATAACCAAAATAACCTAAATCTAACACCTTTGTTAAAAAGAAAAGCAAATAGGCCTCAAATCGCAGCAAATTAAACAAGCAGGGCTAAATTGAAAGCAAGAAAAAGAAAACTCACAAAAACGGTGTCGTTTTGGAGTCTTTTTTGCCTTTTGATCGAGCTTTTCCTCTTCTCTTTTCCTCCTTTGTTTTTTTTCTCTTTTTTTTTTCTTTTTGCTGACTGCTTCAATCTCTGCAAACCTCGAACTAGCACCTCCCTCTTTGTTTCTTCTTGCTCGAATTCGTTCAAGATCCAATTTTTTGTCGAAATAACACCGGATTTGTGATCCTTGCCCTCGAAAGATCAAAAGCCCTCAAATAATTTCAAGGAACAAGATTCAAATCGAGCTTCAACAGTGATGAACAAAGCTCGTTTTTTTTTTTGTTTCAAAAGCATGGGGAAGCAAGGTTCAATCAAATCGATTCAGAGTGAGTGAGTGAAGGAAATAAGAGTGTTTTTTTTTCAATCAAAGGGTGAGATTCGTGATGAATCGAAAGGAAAAAAAGTACGAGTTGAGAGGGCCGTAATCTGGTGAAATGAGAAGGAGTCAAAGAGATTCCGTGTGTTTTTTTTAGAGGAAACTTTTTTGTGTGTGAGGAGAGGGAATTTAGGGTGAACCAAGGGTGAGAGGTCTCGATTCAATGGTTGATCTCCGATGCCCGAGAGAGAGGAGAGAGAGGCCGAGTTTTTTTGTGTCGATTCCATCCCCTCTGCCAGCTATCATTTTTCTTCTTATCCCTTCCTAATTTCTGTTTTTCCTCCCCTTCTTTTAGCTAACAAATTCTTTTGTCTCTTCTGTAGGTTGTTGTGAAAGATAGGATCAGAAGGTCGAGGAGGCAAGGTGAGGTGGCGAAGCAAGTTGGCAACAAGTCGAGCTGGCAGGTAATTTTCTTTCTCCTTGACTGTTTTGAAACTTGACTATCATTGAGTGAATGCATGCTTGTGTTGCAGAATATATGTTGCCTAATTTTTTGAATTGATGATGAATTAATTTTGAATGCTGGGATGCTAATTGAGTTGTAATTGAAATGGTTTTTGACTCAATATGATGCTGCCACTCAAATTACTCATTGTTGTGAACTTAATGTGAAACTCTTCTCTGCTTATTTTGAATGTCCTCCTTCTGCTTGGTTCATTGACCATTTCCACTTGCCTGCTGAATTGAACTGTGACTTGTACCTCCTCTCGGATGCTATTTGCATATCTGTGAATCCTTGCTACTGTAATCTTTTAGTTTGCATTGCATTCGAATGCCCCTGATAGCTTGTTGTGATTGTTGCCTCATTTGAACGATGATGTGCCCTGGATCTTTTGAGCCCCTTTTCTGCCATTGTAAAATCCATGCTGCAAAGTGCCTCTTCCAATTTGCTTTTTAAATTCAAAGTTGCTTGCTGCATATGAATCAATTTTTTACCCTGACTTCAGAAATTCAAAACTTCTTCAATTCAGCTTCAAATTGTGTGTTCTTGCAGGGTATGGAAAGCTTGGAGAGTGCAGTTCAACTTCCATGAAGACCACTTTGTCAAACAGAGTCATCTTGGAGGTCAATTTCGGGTTTTTCTTCAGCTTCGAATCCTGTCCAGAATTTCTGCAGTTTTTGGGGCCTGGATTGCGGGGCCCACATCTCCCTCGTCCCAACTCCGAATCCTGCCGTTCTTGGCTCAAATTGAAGCCCCGAAAGTCCTCTATGACTTTCGTTTACAAAGTTTTCCCGTTCGAGCCCTTTAAGGTAATCGAAATTGCGTTTTTCCGGAACTGCGCTATTGACAACTTGCTTGGGCTGTTTGCTTTGTCTCTAACTTGCATTTTTGCTTTGTTTTTTTTTAGGAAATCTTGTGTAATCCACTTTGGATGGTGCAACAACAATATTGGTGAAGAAAAAGAGCACCAATTTGCAAATCAAATGTCCAATTTGTAAATCAAATGCCTTGTATTTATTTCCAATGTGGTAAAAGCATAAGCAAAATGTTGAAATGTAAATAATATGTATGAAACTAAGTATGTAATGCAAAGTGTTATGCTACATTTCCTCAATTTCAAATTCTAATATACCCTTTAACTATGATATTAATCTAAATGGACTAAACTAAATGGACTAAAGTTAATATGCAAAGTAAGAATATGCTTTACTAACTAAAATGCAATCTCATCTCTTTTTGTGCTTTTTCTTCTAACCAATGCCATTACCAAAATTATGCGAGCCCTACTTATGGAATGCCTTACTAATTGCTAAATTGATAATTAATTATTCAAAACACTAAATTGAACTTGAGCCACATGATTAAAATGCAACAATGCTAATTAAATTACTAAATGAAGTTAAAGACATGAAATGCCAAAGGTGCATATTAAGATTTTTGATCTTTTTCAATGCAATCTAGATAACTAAAATGAATTAGCTAATTTAAGTTAAAAGTGAACTTAAAATGACCAAAATACCCCCTAAATGCAAAAATGACCAAAATATCCCTGAATGTGAAAACGACCAAAATGCCCCCTAGGTGACGATAATGCCAATTGAGAAAAACTTAAGAATACAGGATAAAAATGGGTGTCTACAGCTGCCCCTCTTTGCGTGCTTCCTAACTATCAGGAAGTGTGCAATAAACTTGTTTGCATGCTTTTTGAGAGTTAGGTAGTCTGCAAAGATGTAGACACCCATTTTCATTACAAAATCTGATGCCACCTTCTCTTTCCCGAAGACTGATCTGAGGCCAACTTTATTCAAACCCGCCCTGATGTTTCCAAGGATCAACCTTCTTATTTGCCATTTTTCACGAAGAGGGCGCCTAACCCTAGTCTTCTGTTTTCAGTCAACTTTTTTTTGCATTTGATGCTGAGAAGGGGGCCAGCCTATGGTCAATCTGTTGATACTGAGAAAGAGAACGGTCTATGATCAACTATTGAAACTTGAAAAGAGACCAGTCCGTGGTAACTTGGAAATCTCGATCATTATCCTGATGGAGAACCCTGAGTTCTTGAAACCTTCCAACGTGGATCCCTGAAGTCACCTGTTCAAAAAGTGTGCTTTGATGCAATATTAAAATGCATGGTGATGCAGTGCCACTATATATGAGATGTATGTCAGATGCTATGCATGCTATGTTCTGAATTTTGTTTTATTTCAACGTTCATGGTCCTACGCGGTTCCCCGCGTATTCGCCCAAAACGCCCTAACTGAGCAACTGGTATTCCTCTAAATCATTTCTGGTATCAACTACTCTCATTAAGCATCTTTCGTTTCTTAGCTTGCCCCCACTTTGCCACGTCCTGCATACCTTATGCCCCCTTCTCTTCTTGAATAACATGTGCTTCGGTCTCTGATTCCTATTTTGAGTGTTTCGGTGAACAATTCCATGGCTGTTCGCCCTTTATGATTAGTGATGAAATGAAATGCAAGTATTCAGAAGTCATTACAGAGAAATATATATAATATATACACAAGAATAAGAAAAATATATATATGTATAAGAAAGATAGCGCCTCATGACAATGAATACTCAGACGATGACTTGGTGACATGCCAAAGGATTCTCAAAAACCAGTTTTGTTGTTGCTATTCCCGACTCAGTCTGGACCAGACCCTCACCCTTTCGACTTTAAGAGATGTTCCTGAAGTATGTTGTCCACGGTTTGTGCTTTCCCATTTTGAATTATTCTTTGCAGGCTTGCAATTTGACCCTGTCTTTGCCGGGAACGACGAAACGGGCATTCTTCTATCCGAGAGTACCTCGATCTGCTTTTCAATCCCTTCCTAATCTTGTTTCCTTATTGAGGCTTTGGGGTGGCTCCTAGAATTCCCATCCTTGCTCTAGACTGCCCTTTTTGGGTTTTCACCCTAGAGCTTTCTTCTTTATTTTTTCTTGTTTTCTTTTTCTTTCTTTCTTTTTTCATTGCACTTGGGAACTACTAATTAACTCGAAAAAAACCCTTTTCAAAAGTTTTGATCCAAAAGACTTTGCAAAAAACGACTGTTTTTATTGAGGAACGATCTCTCCTCGACTATCCTTACTTGATCAAAGATGGACTTTTATGAGACACGTAACGTAGGCTAGGGTTCACGGTTGCCAAAGAAAGGATATAAAAGCTCAAAATGTGTTTAAGGGTGTTCGAATCAAGGATCATTTTTGTCATGTGAAGGATCTTATCATGCCGATGGTCCTTCCCTCCATATTATACATTCATTTCTCAATATTCACTTTCAATTCTTTCTTCTTTTTTTTTTTTTGAATTTTGATGGAGTGGACTCAATTACTATCGGGATGCTCCATTCAATATTGAGGGCAAACCCTCTCTTTCGAGCCTGATCCTTCTTCACTTTTACCCCTAGTGTGGAGGGTGATCCTTGATTAGGGTTCATTGAAAAGAAATAATTAATTAGGCTCAAAGGGGACAACAATGGATATTTTCTACAAGTGAAGGGAATATGAAAGAAAGCCATTTATCACTTCAAGGTTGGATATCTTCATTGAAGAGGTTCCTCGTGAAAACGAGTTTCGAAAATCATTTTTGAAAAAAAAAAGTTTATTTTTATTTTTATTTGTTTTGTTTTTTTTCTTGTAACATTTTTTTGGAAACCATGACTCTCTTTTGAAAAACATTTTGAAAACCTTGACTCTCTTTTGAAAAACATTTTTGAAAACCATGACTCTCTACCATTCCAAGTGCCTTTGTTTATTTCTCTTTTTTTTTTTTAATTTTAAGAATGGGAATTAGTCTTGAAAGAGAATCTTGCCCCCCTGGTTAAGATGACTTGCATCTTGAGTTTGACCTTTGCAGCCTCCTTTATGTCCAGTATTTATCAGCTTTGTGGATCCTTTATGGAATGGATCTGTTTCAATCTCGACAGGTCTGAGGGTAGTTCCTGATCCTCAGTGTCTTCATGGTCGGGTTTATTAGCATTTTTATCATTGAACCTCGGCTTGTCTTGAGCGTCTTTGCATTCATTGTCAGTCGGCTTGAACAGTAGAATATATACATATACTAAAGAAAGAAGGACAAATAATAAATAAATGAATGAAGAGAGAGAGAGAGAGAACTTATTTAGACTTTTGAAATGCACTTTATTTTATTACTCATGATAAAAGAAAAACATGTAGGATAGTATGCATATGAAAGAAAGCCCAACATAGAACTATTCACCAACACTCTTAGGCATAACTGCCAGGATAAAAGTTATTACATCTCCATAGCACTAAAGCAGAACTGCATTCATACTTCACTCAACTATCTGACACAGCTCTTGAAACCAACCGGCTAATCCAATGTATTCATCTTCTTCTGGTACATTCTCAACCGCAGCACTAGTAACTGATCCCTGTGATTCTTCCCTCACCTTTCTCACAACTCCATCCTTCCCTTGCAAATCCGCCTTCCCATCTTCTGTTATCTGACTGACACCCGTCACAATGGTCAAACTACGCTCCTCAGATAATGTGGAAAAACTACGCTCATGCTTCTTTGATACTCTGTGGTCATCCGTATGAAAGATTGATTGTGGGGATGACACAACCACGGATGCTACTGACCTGTGCTGCACTGGTATTAATACTTTCTTGACTGGCTTTTCCACATAGAATTCAATTTGCCGCTCATCCATTAACCTCTGCACTTTTCCTTTGAACTTTGGGCATTCACAAACCTGATGCACTGTACCATGATATGGACATACTTTCTCCAGATCTCCATCTCCAAACTCCCCTATTTCAATCATTCCCGCTTGCATTAGAGCCTTAAAAACTGTGCTAAGAGGAGTGGTTATCTCAGAAACCTTCTGTTTGATGATCTCTCCTGTTTCAACCATATTTGCTTGGGTTTTTCCATGATCCGGTAAAGGATTAACTTGGGCAACATTGCCAAAGCTTAGCTTTCCAGACCTCACTAATTCTTGTACAACATATTTCAATTTTAGGCAATCTTCTGTTGCATGCCCTTCACTTCCAGAATGGTAATCACAATGGGCATTGGCGTCATACCATTTATAGCGACGGTTCAGTGGTACGGGTTGAGCAAATGGCAACCTTTCCAATAATCATTTTTGCAGCAATTTAGGTAACAATTCAGTGTAGGTATAAGGAATTGGATCTATAGGAACCCTTTCTTTAACTGGACCACTGACCCCTGATGAAACGGCCTGAGTGACTGGTTGTGTGGGTTTTGAAGTCGCAGGGTTGGGATATGAAGGTTTCGGCTGAAACGGAGCCACACCTGCTGCATTAACACTGCCCGAGAACTGGTACGGGTAGGGGTTTTGCTGAGGAGGTGTGTAGTATCCATAGGGCTGATAAAGGTAAGCATAATTCTGAGGTGGTCGTGGATAGTACTGTTGCCCCTTGTTTCTTGGCCTGAAACTGCTTTGCTCAACTTCATGAACCTCCCCTTCTTTTTCCTTTTGGTTTGTAGAACCCTTCTTTTCAGTATCTCAAAAAACTCCAGTTCTAATTCCTGCTTCATAGGCCTCTCCGGCCACAATCAACCTGGTAAAGGAGTCAGTTGCTGCTTGGTACAGTTCTCGATAATACTCTTTCGGCAGTGTCTGTAGCAATTTGGAGCCTATTTCTGAATCTTTCATGTGTGGGTCCACTTCTAAGGCCATGTCTTTGAATCGCTGGCCATACTCCTTGATAGTTTCACCCGACTTCCTCTTCATGCTCAACAGTGTTTCACGGGAAGGAGCCAACTCATCAATGTACTTGTACTGTGCTATGAAAGCATTAGCCATGTCATTCCATGTCTTGATCTGGTTAGAATCCAATCTGTTGTACCATCTAAAAGATGAACCCGTGAGACTCCTCTGAAAGTAATGCATGAGCATTTCATCTGAGGTGTAAGGCTGCATTTGGCGCACATATGTGTTAACATGATCTTCTGGGGATCTAGTACCATCAAACTTTTCAAAATCCGGGACTTTGAACTTACGTGGCAACACTAAATCCGTAACTAGCGACACCTTATCCACTCCCTTGAAATATGGTTGGTTGCCAACTAATCCTTTGAGTTTCTCTTCCATTCGGTTCCACAGTTGCTGAGTAGATTCTTCAATTATCTTCTTAGGGTCATCTTCAATTTTCATCCCCATGGACATTACGGGCACTCCTTCTAATCCACTCACATGCACTGTGTTTGCCCCTTGAGATGGTGGAAGGACCGTAGGTGGAGACGGCTCAAAAGTTGTGGATGACATATTAGGGTGCACGTACCGGCCTCGAGGGATAGGCAAGTTGATCTGGCCTGTTGAAGGGTTTGGTAAATTGACTTGCACTGTGCTTCCAGTTACCCCAGTAGATGGTACATTTTCTACTTCGGTAGTTTGCCTTTGACCATTTGCTGTGCCTGAGCTCCCTGGTATTGTGTTAGTCATTGCAGCCATCATTTCCATCATATGCTCAATCTTAGCGTTTGTAGCTTCCTCCCTACACCTTGCTTCTTCATCCCGACGCACTATTTCTTCCATTAACTGCTGAATTTCCCGTGCCTGGTCTTCCATTCTCTTGGTATTAGACCTGGTGTTATACTGCCGAGTCTGCTGATATTCTTCCTTTGGTGGTACTATCTTGATACCTTTATTATTAGAATTATTGATTAGGAACCCGAACTAAATCTTTTATTAATGAATGAGGATGAATGAATGCCCCGGGAGCCAAGAATTCGTAAAATTCCCCATCGCTATGAGAAAATTTTACAAATCTTGTCTTCCGTATCCAGGATTTTGATTACCCGCCCCCCTTGGCAGACCAAAACCCCTTCGCACTGGCATTATGAATTATGTAATGCAAGAATGAGAATGACATATAAGAATCATGTAATGCTAGAGTGAGAATGATACATAACCATGAAATGCAAGAGTTGCCATATAATATTTGAAACAAAAGTACTAGATTGAAACTTAAGCAGAGCTTAGTACACCACAACATCCAAACTTAATTACATCACCAAATATTATTCATTAACTACTTAAATTTCATTGCACCATCCATTATTCAATTGTCCAATACATCATTGAATACCACTTGCCAGCTACTCTAATCCGATTTTGAATTCGTCACAGTCTTGATTAAGAGCTATATCCTTGAAAGCGTTAATAAAAACGTCGGTCCTGGATTAACTGTCTCTATCGCCTTAGAAGCTACAACCAGGCGTGGGCCCTACCTCTGTTACTGTTTCCGTTCCTCTTGTTTTTGACATTATATGGCAACCTATGTGATGAATGCATGGGAGAAATGAAATAGAATGGAAAGAGGAAAAGAAAAGGAGACAAAAAGATCAGTGTTAGTAGAGATAAGAAAGAATACAAGAAAATGCTGAAAACAACAAAGTTTTAAAATCAATCCCCTTTACTCATAAAAACAATAATTTTTCTTGTGAAAACTTGGACTGAAAGTCCCATTGGGGAGGGTAAGTCTCATTATCATGAGTAATGAGCTTACTCAATCTACGGTCTATATAGCTTTTAGAAAAAGTGAGAGGTAAGGGTAAGAAGCGCTCCTTCCGTGTACCTAATACACTCATCCTCACGGGTTTGGCTCTACCTAGGCGGGAAGCCGCTCCACTATATGCTGGGTGAAGCTTCACTTAAAAGTTCCCAATTCAACCCCACTAGTATCCATTACGGGGCTAGTAGGATTTCCTTGGGTGGAGGTTTTTCGCACAACCTGCACGGGGACAAACGAGTCCCACGAAGGCTTGCTATTATACCTCCCAAAACTAGGGTATGCCCGGGTCTGTAGGCGGCCTTATGCATGAATGCAAAGAGTGAAGTGTGTGAAGGAACGACTTACCATTGCCGTAAAACTAAACCTGGCAGACCTAGTAACTAACCACAACAGAAAACAAAAGAAACAACACAAGATAGGGGTTAAGCAAATAGATATATACCTGGAAAGCGATAAAGATGCAAAACAAACAAGGAAAGAAAAACAAGCAGCCATTTTATTAAACCCTAGATCTTGATTAGACTAAATGAGGTCTGACTCTCTAATGTCCCCAGTGGAGTCGCCAAGCTGCCGAAACGACTAAGGAAAAGAGGATGAGGGAGTCGCCACTAATCTTTTTTGCCTAGGTGTGATTAGCCACCTATCAGATTATTAAGCCTAATGTTAACCTAAACTTGGAAAAGGTAACACTAAACCTAATAAATGGTCTTCTAACCAGAGTCTACAAGTCCGGGTGTCGGTTACGCTCGGGGCAGGATTAGCACCCCCGAGATGCCCGTCAAACGACGGTACCTCTAGTCTAAACAAAATCTGATGGGTTTAACACTAATGGTTGCTTTTATTCCTTATTCCTATATATTTTAATATTTTCATTATTCTAAGTGAATTTACACCTTTTATTGCTCTTTAGAAAACAATAAAGCTAAAATCAAATGTGAAGAGAAAACTGGACCATCTGACCGGGAAGGGGCATTTTGGGAATAAAGAAAGAAAACTGGGACCTTCCAACCAGGAAGAGCAGGAAACAAATAAAGAGAACAGGGACCTTTCGACTGGGAAAGGGCATTTTAGAAAATGAATAAAGAAAACAGGGACCTTTTGACTGGGAAGGGGCATTTTGGAAACAAATAAAGAAAACAGTGACCTTCCGACTGGGAAGGGGCTTTTTGGGAAACAGATAAAGGAAATAGGGACCTTCCGACCGGGAAGGGGCATTTTTGGAATAAGAAAAGAAAACTGTGACCTTCCGACTGGGAAGGGGCTTTTTGGAATAAGAAAAGCAGACAACACCTTCCAGTGAGGAAGGGCACGATAGGAAATCTAAACAACACCTTCCGATGGGGAAGGGCAAACTGGGAAACTTAACAACACCTTCCGGTGAGGAAGGGCAAACTGGGAGACTAAACAACACCTTCCGGTGGGGAAGGGCAAACTGGTAATTCGGCAACTAAACAACACCTCTCGACTGGGAAGGGCAAGTCGGGAAAACTAAACAACACCTTCCGATGAGGAAGGGCAAACTGGGAATTTAAACAACACCTTCCGATGGGGAAGGGCAAAACTGGAAACTAAACAACACCTTTCGGTGAGGAAGGGCAAACTGAGAATAATAAACAACTAAACAACATCTTCCGATGAGGAAGGGCAGACTGGGAATCAGACAAACCTAGACAACACCTTCCAGTGGGAAGGGCAAATTAGGAATTTGACAACTAAACAACACCTTCCAACTGGGAATGGCAAAATAGGAAATTGACAACTAGACAACACCTTTCGTCTGGGAAGGGCAATACCGGAAATCAGACAAAAATAGTCTTTTTGAACTTACAAACTTTCAATTTTGATTTAATCTTGATAGATGCATGAATGATATGATGCATGCAAAGTCCAAATTTTATTATTTGATCAATAAAAAGGGGTTTACTTGAGTAGACCCCCACGAACCTAGCCCAGCCCCCCGGGGATATTCGTGAAAGCCTCTCGATCTCGGAGCAAAATCCCAAGAGGTCGTGCTCCTGCACCTTTACCCGAAATTTGCCCGTCATAGTTAAAAACACCTTTTTATGGATTTAGTAGTGGCATGAACAGATAATTGACATAAATAAAGATGGAATGCAGATGAACTAACCTAGTTGACTTTGGTTAAAAATACAGACATTTCATTAAGCTTCAAAGAGAAATCAAACTCAAAATTTGATTATGAGATCAATAATCTGATTAGATCCTAACCGTTCATTATTAAATTATTAAATTATCCTTTTATTTCCAAAGACTTTATTTCATCACAAATTAGTCAAACACCCAAACTTCTAGTCTAAGGATTTCATTTTTCTTATTAACTATTCACAAATTCCATCATTTAGTTCAAAGATCAAAAAGTTTAGCCTTTTATTCAAAGATTCCATTTTTATTTCAAATTATTCCAAGATTTCATCATTTACTTAAAGGTTCAATTTTTATTTACAAAAATTACTTAAAAGTTCAATGTTTTAATTAAAAAACTCAATCATTATTCACAAGTTCGCGAATTATCTAAAAGATTCAATCTTTATTCACAAATTCCTTAAAAATTATATCTTTTCCTCAAAAATCACATTTTTATTTACAAACCTTATCTTTAATCATAAAGACCACACTTTTATTTACAAATTAATCATCAATTCCATCATTTGGTTCAAAGATATCATTTTTATTTACAAATTAATCACAAGTTCAATCACTTAATTCAAAGCTCTCATTTTTATTTGCAAATTACTTACAAGTTCAATCATTTAATTCTCTCATTTTTATTTACAAATTACTCAAAAGTTTAATTATTAGCTTAAGGATTGCATCTTTATCATAACTCAATCAAGATTTCATCATTTTTTTTAACTCAAAGATTTAATTTTTATTTACAAATGGGTCAAAAGTTTAATTTTTAGTCTAAAGACATCATTTTCACTTACAAATTTATCAAAAGCTTTAATCTTTTACTTAAATCTACCATGGAAAAAATTTATTTATAACCAAAATAACCTAAATCTAACACCTTTGTTAAAAAGAAAAGCAAACAGGCCTCATATCGCAGCAAGTTAAACAAACAGCACTAAATTGAAAGCAAGAAAAAGAAAACTCACAAAAACGGCGTCGTTTTGGAGTCTTTTTTGCCTTTTGATCGAGCTTTTCCTCTACTCTTTTCCTCCTTTGTTTTTTTCTCTTTTTTTTTTCTCTTTGCTGACTGCTTCTCTCTCTCTGCAAACCTCGAACCAGCACCTCCCTCTTTGTTTCTTCTTGCTCGAATTCGTTCAAGATCCCATTTTTTGTCGAAATAACACCGGATTTGTGATCATTGCCCTCGAAAGATCAAAAGCCCTCAAATAATTTCAAGGAACAAGGTTCAAATCGAGCTTCAACAGTGATGAACGAAGCTCGTTTTTTTTTGTTTCAAAAGCATGGGGAAGCAAGGTTCAATCAAATCGATTCAGAGTGAGTGAGTGAAGGAAGTAAGAGTGTTTTTTTTCAATCAAAGGGTGAGATTCGTGATGAATCGAAAGGAAAAAAAAAGTATGAGTTGAGAGGGCCGTAATCTGGTGAAATGAGGAGTCAGAGAGATTCCGTGTGATTTTTTCGGGAGAGAGAGGCCGAGTTTTCTTGTGTCGGTTCCATCCCCTTTGCCAGCTATCATTTTTCTTCTTATCCTTTCCTAATTTCTGTTTTTCCTCCCCTTCTTTTAGCTAACAAATTCTTTTGTCTCCTCTGTAGGTTGTTGTGAAAGATAGGATCAGAAGGTCGAGGTGGCAAGGTGAGGTGGCGAAGCAAGTTGGCAACAAGTCGAGCTGGCAGGTAATTTTCTTTCTCCTTAATCATTTTGAAACTTGACTATCATTGAGTGAATGCATGCTTGTGTTGCAGAATATATGTTGCCTAATTTTTTGAATTGATGATGAATTAATTTTGAATGCTGGGATGCTAACTGAGTTGTAATTGAAATGCTTTTTGACTCAATATGATGCTGCCACTCAAATTACTCATTGTTGTGAACTTAATGTGAAACTCTTCTCTGCTTATTTTGAATGTCCTCCTTCTGCTTGGTTCATTGACCATTTCCATTTGCCTGCTGAATTGAACTGTGGCCTGTACCTCCTTTCGGATGCTATTTGCATATTTGTGAATCCTTGCTCCTGTAATCTTTTAGTTTGCATTGCATTCGAATGCCCCTGAAAGCTTGCTGTGATTGTTGGCTCATTTGAACGATGATGTGCCCTGGATCTTTTGAGCCCCTTTTCTCCCATTGTAAAATCCATGCTGCAAAGTGCCTCTTCCAATTTGCTTTTTAAATTCAAAGTTGCTTGCTGCATATGAATCAGTTTTGTACCCTGAACTTCAGAAATTCATAACTTCTTCAATTCAGCTTTAAATTGTGTGTTCTTGCAGGGTATGGAAAGCTTGGAGAGTGCACTTCAACTTCCATGAAGACCACTTTGTCAAACGGAGTCATCTTGCAGGTCAATTTCGGGTTTTTCTTCAGCTTCGAATCCTGTCCAGAATTTCTACAGTTTTTGGGGCCTGGATTGCGGGGCCCACATCTCCCTTGTCCCAACTCCGAATCCTGCCGTTCTTGTGCTAATATTGAAGAACAGAGAGTCCTCTACGACTTTCGTTTACAAAGTTTTCCCGTTCGAGCCCTCTAAGGTAATCGAATTTGCGTTTTTCCGGAACTGCGCTATTGACAACTTGCTTGGGCTGTTTGCTTCGTCTCTAACTTGCATTTTTGCTTTGTTTTTTTTAGGAAAACTTGTGTAATCCACTTTGGATGGTGCAACAACAATATTGGAGAAGAAAAAGAGCACCGATTTGCAAATCAAATGTCCAATTTGTAAATCAAAGGCCATGTATTTATTTCCAATGTGGTAAAAGCATAAGTAAAATGTTGAAATGCAAATAATATGTATGAAACTAAGTATGTAATGCTAAGTGTTATGCTACATTTCCTCAATTTCAAATTCTAATATGCCCTTTAACTATGATATTAATCTAAATGGACTAAAGTTAATATGCAAAGTAAGAACATGCTTTACTAACTAAAATGCAATCTCATCTCTTTTTGTGCTTTTTCTTCCAACCAATGCCATTACCAAAATTATGCGAGTCCTACTTATGGAATGCCTTACTAATTGCTAAATTGATAATTAATTATTCAAAACACTAAATTGAACTTGAGCTACATGATTAAAATGCAACAATGCTAATTAAATTACTAAATGAAGTTAAAGACATGAAATGCCAAAGGTGCATATTAAGATTTTTTATCTTTTTCAATGCAATCTAGATAACTAAAATGAATTAGCTAATTTAAGTTAAAAGTGAACTTAAAATGACAAAAATACCCCCTAAATGCAAAAATTACCAACATATCCCTGAATGTGAAAACGACCAAAATGCCCCATAGGTGACCCTAATGCCAATTGAGAAAAACTTAAGGATACAAGATAAAAATGGGTGTCTACAGCTAGTCAGTCCGATTTGGCACTTCCGTTTTAGTTTTCTTCTATTTAAGTTTTTCGATTTTAGCTTATTTAAGCCTTTGAGATATGTAATTAATAAGCTTGTAATTAGTATAGGAGTAAAGTAGAATCATATGCATTCATGACATACATGCTATATATCATTTTTGCCCTACTCGCAATGCATTAACATTCGTCTTTTACCGAGATGAAGGGACTTTCAGACAAATGTGCTCAGGTACGAATTTCTGGGAGCCCTTTCTAGACCGGTCTCTTCCATAAATACCCCCATAATACATGGGAAGGGTTTATGGAATTGATTTTGGGTAGACTTGTGTTAATGCATGTAATTAAAATAGATCTTTCATGCATCTTAATTGTCATTCATGTGAGTTAACTAATTACAAATCAGTAAATGGTTGTCTTTTACGATGACGGGTGGATCCCAAGTAAGTGTACTCTGGTACGAATTCTTGGTCCCCGCTCCGAGATTGGATTATCCCCGAGATACCCCCAAAATGCATGGGAAGGGTCTCGGGTTAATTTCAAGTATACTGTTGTTTACTGATAAACTAAAATCAATCAATTCATCCATCATCTGCATTCATTCTCTCTTTTCTTTTCTAGGATTAATAAGGTTAAGAAAATACAAAAAGATCATTTTCCTTCAAAAGTATTTTTCAAAAACAATTGTTCTCTTAGTCGGTTTTTCAAAATTAATTAAAATTGGTAATCAAGAGCTTTTAAGATTTAAACGGAGGTTTTCAAATTCAAGTCAGACTTAGTCACGAGGTTAGAAGATCAATAAAAGATGGAAAATTTTTTACAAAAGGATAAGAAAAGAAGATTTTTTCACCATTTTTAGGAACACTAAAATGGAAGTTTTTAAAGCAAAGTAAAAGACTTTAAAAACAAAAATAAAAGGTTTTATCACAGTATTTTCAAAATTTCTTTTTCGAAGACAAAAAGATCAACAAGAGAACAGACAGTGAAAGAGAATCGAACACAGAATTAATCGACGATCGTTCGATCACATTCTTCGAATTCTCGACATGGGTTTTAAAAAGCGATTTCATTTTCTTTTATAACCCCTTTATAATAAATTGAAATTAAGGATTAAAAGGAACCGATAAATATTAAACCCGTTAGACTTAGGTTAGACTAGAGGTACCGTCGTTTGACGGGCGTTGTAGGGGTGCTAATCCTTCCCCACGCGTAACCGATTCCCGGACTCGGGTTTTGGTTCGTAGACCATAGTATTAGACTTAGTGTGTCCGTCGTCAAGCATGGTCCATTAGGTCATAGGTGGCTAATCACACCTAGGAAAAAAAGATTAGTAACGACTCCTTTCTTTTTCCAAGTCGTTTCGGCAGGGTTCGGACCTCGGACCCGAACGTTTCGACAGCTTGGCGACTCCACTGGGGACATTAGAGAGTCAGGCCTGACTTAGTCTAATCAAGATCTAGGGTTTAATAAAATGGTTGTTTGCTTTTCTTTCTTTGTTTGTTTTGCATCTTTATCGCTTTTCATGTATATATCTACTCGCTTCACCCTATCTTGTGTTGTTTCTCTTGTGCTTAGTTACTAGGTTGCTAGGTTTAGTTTTAGGATAATGGTAGGTTGTTCCTTCACACACTTCACTTAGATTGCATCTTGCATTCGCATTTTGCCACCTTAATTAGATTTGGGAGGTATAATAAGCGAGCCTTCGTGCGACCAACCAGGTCCCCGTACAGGTTGTGCGAAAAACCTCCACTCAATGAGATCTTATCGGGTCAAAATTGGGAACCTTTTAAGTGTGAGTGGACCAAATCCAACATATAAGTTGGTACACATAAGGAACACCTCTTACCTTTACTTCTCGTTTTTCAAAAATATAAGAACCGTAGAGTGAGTAATTGCATTGCACACAATAGGCTGACTAACCTGCCCCGTACTGGCTTATAGTTTGAAAGTTTCTCAAGGAAAATGTTTTGATCAATAAAATAGGGGGCATGGTTCTTCTTTAACTTTCCTTTATTTACTATTCTTGTTTAATTTCCTTGTGGTTACTAACTTCTCTCCTTGTTTTCTTAAATTTTATTCCTTTTCTTTAGCATCATGCATTCTCATGCATCCATATCCTACGATAGTCTCATTGCACATAGTTGATCATGCACATCATGCAGATGCCATTAGCATGTTTTTCCATGTCACCATCATACTTCCAAGTACTTTCTTATCATCGCCAAAACCACATGTCATACATTTGTGCATATGTTCATGCATTCATCGTCACTATCATCATATTAATAGATTGTACATCTAGATTACTTGTAAATATTACTTACTCTGGCTTATTCTGTAGAGAAGTTTAGTTAGGAGTCCGAGACATTGAAGAAGTATTGGAGACTCATTGGAAGCACGAATGCAGTGGTTGGAGTGTGAATGGAGGACGATGTAAGTTGATATCTTTGAGCTAAGATGCATGCATTAAATCATGGCAGAAGAGGTGGAACAATTGAAGAAACATGTTTTGAAAGTGTTGATCATGTTTGGGGATATTGATGAAGCTTATAAGATGATGGCTAGGGCCAAAGCGCAACAGGCTCAGTTCGGTAGTGGGAAACTAGAACATGCTACAGAAGTCGCCACCAGCTCAAACAAGACAGAAGACTTGGGCAAGATCGCAAAAGGAATGGATGAGTTGACAAAGCAAGTGGAAGCGCTCAAGTCTTGTATGACAAAAGTGGAATCCTTTGGTGCAATGCAATCTCAGAACAACTTCATCCTGTTGAATGACCAACCTTTTTACCCTCCAACTTATCACCCACCAAACTCCGGTCAAGGGAGGAACTCATCAAATTTCAATCAGCCTCAACCTTATCATCAGCCAAGTTTTCGGTTGGACACTCCATTCCGACCACCCACCCGCAAGGCAAAACTTCAACCAAGGTCTCAACCTCCATGTCCAGAAAGGGAACCTGTTGAGCTTACAGATCTGATACCTATCCCATGCACTTATACCGAGCTATTCCCTTAGCTTTAGCAACAAGGTCTGGTCACATTCTTGCCATATGCCAATCCAGTGAGGAGGCCTACATCACGGTATAATGCCAATGCTTATTGTGCTTATCATTCGGGAACTCAAGGTCATTCTATCGAGGATTGCCCAAAGCTAAAGCAGGAGGTACAATGGTTGATCAAAGCGGGGAAGTTGGTTTTTGATACAGAGGGTAATCCCAGTTTCAGTTAGGTTCCGCCAGTCAATTCTGCGAGAGCGTCGACAAGTGCCTCATGATTTGAATCAAGAAGGGTTTTTAAGTTTATCCAGTTACTTTATAGTCACTCTTGTGTATAATCAAGAAGATTGATGTAAGGGAACAATGTAATTGTAGTTGCTATCAATGAAAGGAGGATTTTCACTAAGATTGGTTTTGTTGCACATTTGTCCACATAAATTCCATGTTTCAAGACATCATACATTCATCTTTGCCTCATGCATTCATTTGTCCATCCATTCATCATGGCATGGCATTCACTCATATATTTCATGGATAACTTTAGCTTCATTTGTCAATAAGAAAGTAGTGTTTATCCACCAACGGAAAGGTTCTTATAGTTCTCAAATTTGATTCAGTTTTGGAAGACTTAGCAAAAACAATGGAAGGAGAACAGTTAACTGAGTACTAGCGGATGAAGAAAGAGAATGAGGAATTGCAAAGGCAGATGAGCATGATATGGCATCAGCTATTAGAAATGATGGGAAAGACAACGCAGGAAGACCATCCAATGTTAGAAGGGTAGGATATGGCAATGAACACAGAGCGTATTGTTGTGGGGTAGAGAAGAAGTGTCGAAGCTGACCAGATCAATCTCAACCAAGGGGCGACAGTCAACAAACAAAATAATGTTTTGAACGGTAAGGATGGTGAAACAAGGGAAAGGATAGATGAGGGGAGTTAGTGTTTATGGAACAAGATAGATGAGAAAATCAAAAGCTTTGAGAAAGGACAGAATCATTATGGGGCAATGAAAGCATCAGAAGTGGTATTGGTTTCTGATTTGGTGATGCCGAAGAAGTTCATGATGCCAGAGTTTGAAAAATTTGACGGAACCAAATGCCCTAGAAACCATGTCATAAGCTACCTCAGAATGATGGCACCATACTTGGGGGATGACAAGTTACTGATGTACTGCTTTCAATACAGTTTGACCAGTTCAACAGCTCATTGGTACAATCAGTTAGAACCAAGCAAGATCCAATCGTGCGATGATTTGGCAAGGGCGTTTACAATCCACTACAAGTATCTGTCAGACTTGGCTCCTACGCAAGAATGTTGAAGACCGTGAAAAAGATGCTTGGAAAGTCATTTAGGGAGTTTGCCCAATGCTGGAGAGAAAAGGCATCGGAAGTTGAACCATCAATGAAAGAATCAGAGATGAGTCCTACCTTTTTGGACAGTCTGGAGCCCGAGTATTTTGAAAAGATGTTTCCACTTGTATCAAAGCCCTTTTCCAAACTAATAAAAGTGGGTGAGCTGTTAGATGCTAGTTTCAAGTCAGGAAGGATTAGAAGTGGAAAGAAGCCAGAGTCAAAAGAGGATCAAACTAGTGAACAGAGTGATGGTGAAGCACAAATAGGGCAGCAGTTTGATTACCCGGGACCACATGACCCATATTACCCACACCCTCCTTACTACCCTTATCCATCACTTCCACCAACAAACTCATATGTGAATCAAAATCCTTACCCATACCAGTCGGTTCCTCAACTAAGCTCTCAATCTCATGACTATCCTCGAGCATCAAAGAAAAGGTCATCATCTTCACCAAGTTCGGAACCAACTATTCCAAAGGACCAACAACGGGGGTACATGTGTCATCAAGAGAAATTCAAGTTCGGCCAAATTCCCATGACTTATACAGAATTGCTTCATCAGCTCATCCAGCAGGGCCTTGTGGAACTGGTATATATGGAACCGATGCAACCTCCTTATCCCATGTGGTATGATCCTAATGAGCAATGTGAGTATCACATGAATGTTCGAGGTCATTCCACGGAGAACTGTACCAGTCTGAAGAAGAGAGTGCAAGCGCTGATCAAGGCGGGGTTGTTGAATTTCTAATGATTTGGAGCCTAGTCAGCAGGGTTGGATATCTGAATATATGGGGCAACAGAGAAGTGATAGACTAGGATCCCTGGTGTTTCTAGCCAAGAACATTAGGATAGTGCATGGGCTTTTATTTCACTTCACTTATTGTAATAAAGTAAATGCATTTTCATGGTTCAGAACATTGTCGCATCATTCATTGCATTTCTCAAAGCATTTTCAATTTCACAGATGTTGATGCTACAGATAGGGCTCAGGACAAGTTAATTTACTTTGGAAGATCTGCAATCTTGTAAATGGGTGCCAAACAGGGGCATTTTCCTTACTTTTTATCTTGAAATATGCATTTGGTAGATAAGAGACCTCTTTTGTAAATATCTGCACGCATTGGCATTAAAATGATAGTAATAGTGATAATAATAAGAAAAGAATAAAAAGAAAGGTTTCTCTCAGATAAGTGATCATATGTTCGACTAATAAAAAGAGGTTTTGAAGCGGATTGGTGTTTACCACTAAAACTGACCCAAGCAGGTTTGTGGAAAGATCGGTAACTTTTATTTAGACTATGAGCAAAGGAATGATAGGTTTTAATCAAAGCATGTTTCAATCAAAGCAATAGTTTTGAAGCGTGAGCAAAAGAATGATGAGTTTTAATCAAAAGATGTTTCAAAATCAGTTTTAGTCAAAGCAATGATTTCAAGGTGATTGAATCCGTATTTTCAAAAGTTTTAAGGAGACAATTTGATAGGTGTCAGCACTTCTCCCAAGTTCCAAATTTCTCCCAATCCCGATTAAACCTATTCTCTTGGAACCCAACAATAAAGTCTTGTTTTCTTCTAATAAAGGGGCAATCGGTCACATTATTAATATCATCATAGTGTCTTGAGGACAAAGTGACTGGATTTCAATTTTCTCAAAAGTCCCTTAAATCATCTAGGTCCATCTTCAATGTCTCAAACTTGTTTTTCGATCAGGAGAAGCGATGCACAACTCAAGGAGTTCAAATCAATTTGTTCAGATGTGTCACTAAGAGGGTCTCAATAAAGAGTGGCATAAGTTTCTGTCGCAATTTCCCAAAAAAAAATGATGAAAATGATGAAAAAAGGAAAAAGAAAAAAGGAAAGAAAATAGACAAAAAGCAACGATTGTTTTCAAAAAGAGTCATGGTTTTCAAAAGGGTTTGACAAAATGGTTTTCAAAAAGAGTCATTGTTTTCAAAAGGTTTTGATAAAACGGTTTTTCAAAAAGGAGTCATGGTTTTCAAAAGGTTTTGATAAAATGGTTTTCCAAAGTTGTGTTTTCAAACTCGTTTTCCCGAGGAATGCTCTTCAATGAAGATGTTCAATCTTGAAGTGATAAGTGGCCTTCTTTCATATTCCCTTCACTTGTAGAAAATATCCATAGTTGTCCCCCTTTGAGTCTAATTAATTTCTTTTTAATGAACCCTAATCAAGGATCATCCTGCACACTGGGGGGGCAAAGGTGATAAAGGATTAGCCTCGAAAGGAAGGGTTTGCACTCAATGTTGAATGGGGCGTCCCAACAGCAATGAGTAGAGTTCACAAAGGGGCATTGAGTCCATTCCATCAAGAAATTCAAATCAAAAGTCAAATGAAGAGGGGAAAGAAATTAAAAAAAAAAGAAGAGAAAATTGAAAGTGAAAGTAAAAAAAAAAAGTGAAAATTGAAAGTAAAAGGAAAAAATTGAAAAGAAAGTGAAAGGAAGGGTGAGGTTATAAGATGGAGCAAAGGACAGTTGGAATGATAAGATCCTTCACATAAGGAAAAATGATCCTTGATTCAAATACCCTCAAACACATTTTTGAGCCTTTATATCCTTTCTTTGGCAACCCAGAACCCTAGCCTACATTACGTGCCTAATAAAAGTTCATCTTTGACCTTGTGAGGACATTCGAGAGGAGATTTTCCTCAACAAAAATAACAGTCCTTTTTTACAAAATGTTTTGGGTCAAAACTTTTAAAAGATTTTTCGGGTTAATTTGTAGTTTTTCAAGTGCATGTAAAAAATGAAAGAAAAAAAAAGAAGAAAAGAAAAAAGAAAAAGGAAAAAGAGGATGAAGAAAAGAGGCTCTAGGGTGAAAACCCGAAAGGGCAGTCTAGAGCAAGAATGGGAAATCAAAGAGCCACCCACAGTTTCAACAATGAAATGAGAAAGGACACCTCCATCATATAGTGAACAACGAGTTTCTTTCAGGCATCAACGCTTCAGCTCTCCCAAAGAAAGTCAATCCTTTGAAGCCATACCTCTCTTTGACAATTCTCAAATCTCAAACCTTTCACAAAGTGTCGACTCAAATCATGTCTCAGAAAAAGATTTCAAAAAGAACAAGAAGTTTTATAATAAGATTGCATTTCATTTGTGAGTCCAATATCAAGATTCGATTTTCAAAATAAGATTGCATTCCATTTATGAGTCCAAGATCAAAATTTGCTTTTCAAAGGGCATTTTAGTGATGATCACCAATTTCCTTCAAAGTTCAAGTTTAACAAAGTTTGCAGAGTAAATGAGTTTTTCAACTTGAACGGTTTGGGGCATATATTTCATAAGGGTCAATTGGGGGCAATGTTTATGGATTCATGGCATGTTTCAAAGAGTTTTAATCACATGATTCTTACTTATTTATTGGTCAAATTATGCTGCAGAGTAACAAAGGAATGGATACAAGGGATGGTGAGATCAGTAAAAGAATCTTTCAAAGCATACTATTCAAGTCAGACCTGGGGCAAAGATGAAGACAACAACAAGAACAAGGAAGTAAATTCAAGGACAAATCAAGAAGAACAAAAGGATTCAAGGAAGCAAAGTCAAGAAAGCAAAGATTCAGAACATCAATCAAGTAGTTTTCACTTGCAACATCAAATTCAGAGTTACTTTCCAAAGGTATTTTCTTCCAAAATCACTTCCACATGATTCGGATTCAATTTTCAAGGCTTTGCTTCGGTTCCATCCGAATGCTTCGACTTTTCCATAAGTCAAACTCGTTTCCACACGAGTCAATTGAAGCTTTGGTTCCATCCAAGCATTCAGGGGCTTTTCCACAAGCCAAACTCGTTTCCACACGAGCCACTTTAGCCTTGGTTCCATCCAAGCAACAGAGGCTTTTCCACAAGCTAAACTCGTTTCCATACGAGATAGTTTAAGCATTGGTTCCATCCAAGCAACATGGCTTTTCCACAAGTCAAACTCGTTTCCATAAGAGCCAATTCAAGTAGCATGGGCATTTCCATAAGTCAAGGTCAATAAGGTTTTCCAAAACCGGACTCGTTTCCATATGAGTCAAGCCTTACTTCCAAGTAGGCTCCAGTTAAGCTTATTTCCATATAAGCTAAGAACATTCAAGCAATCTTCTCTCGCTTCCACGCGAGTTTGCAACTCAGTGACCAAAGTTGGTCTTCTCTCGCTTCCATACGAATTTTCAATTTAATGACCAAAGTTGGTATTCTCTCGCTTCCACGCGAGTTTGCAACTCAGTGACCAAAGTTGGTCTTCTCTCGCTTCCACGCGAGCTTGCAATTTATTGACCAAAGTTGGTCTTCTCTCGCTTCCACGCAGGTTCTCAATTTAGTGGCCAAAGTTGGCTTTCTCTCGCTTCCACGCGAATTCTCAATTCAGTGACCAAAGTTGGTCTTCTCTCGCTTCCATGCGAGTTTGCAATTTAGTGGCCAAAGTTGGCATTTTCTCGTTTCACGCGAGTTTACAGTTTGGTGACCAAAGTTGGTCTTTTCGCGCTTCCATGCGAGTCTACAATCTAATGACCAAAGTTGGTCTTTTCTCGCTTCCAGGCGAGTCTACAATTTAGTGACAAAAATTGGTCTTTTATCGCTTCCACGCGAATCTGCAAGGAGTTCGACCTCGAAACGGGTCTTCTTTTCTTTTCTAGTTTTAAATAAAGTTGACCTCGAGTAAGTCTAAAAAAAAACAAAACAAAACAAAAAAAAGATAAAAAAAGGCCAAAAGGAAAAAAAAAGAAGAAAAGAGAAAAAGAAAAAACATGCAAATACAAAAACGGGCGTTTATATCTTTGCACGTTTCCTAACTCTCAAAAAGTATACAAACTACTCTTTTGCACACTTCTCGAGAGTTAGAAAGCTTGCAAAGAGGGGCATTGTTGCATTTTATAATCATGTAGCTTGAATTCAATTTAGTTCATTGATTAATTCGTTCTCAATTTAACAATTAGTTAGGCGGTGCATAAATAGAATTGAGATACTACATTTTGCTAATTATAAGCATTGTCACTGTAATGACACTAAAAAGTACAAAAAAAAAATAGAGATTTAAAATAGAAAAAATTTTCATTTATTCCTTAACCTAGAAAATATAAAAAAAAGTAAGTTCCTCGTTTCAGTTTTACATTTACAACTCAAATTGCAACAATTAGCTTGCTTTCTCATTTAGTCATTCTCCATTTTTCTTGGCTGCTTAAAATCTCAAAGTAGTAGTTTTCCCTTGGCATAACTTTCTTGACGACTTAGTTTGACATGCATAGCTGCAAGAACTGCTTTTTCCCTGATAGTCTTTGATCGTGTCGTCTATGACCATAAAAATAATCCCCACAATTAACTAACTACAATAGCTAGGGCAAGTAGGGGTCGAATCCCACAGAGAAGGGTTATGTGATGAACAATAAAAAGATAGAAAGATCTTTTCCAAAAATCAAACAGAAAACAGGGGATTGTAAATAACAATTATAAAGCAAACAATTAAACTAAAAATCAAAGCAAAGCAAATCTAAATCTAAATCTAAATCTAAAGCAGAATTAATAAAGCAAACAATAATTATAAAGCATACTTCTTCACTAGTGGTATCATTCAATCAAATTAACTATGGATCCTCGATTTAAAAGGTGAATTTCGCATCTTATTCTTGACTGACAACTGATATAGGTTTTCCAACATGTGCTTTAAATAAGAGGCCGATTAAAGCTGCAGTTATCCCTATTATTCCTTCAGTGATCGATTACTTTCTTAGGGCTTAAAGATCACTTGAGAACAAAGCATTAAGAACAGTTAATTTACACACATGCCTACAAAGTAGAACCATACGAAGAGAAATTTCTCGCCCTCCAGTAGACAAACACCCATTAAGCAGCGATTAAACAAACCTAATTTGCTACATACAATCAAACTTGAGTGATTAATTCTAAGCCTGATCTAGCCATAGATCTTCCTCTTACATCGTTAGTGGCCACATAATTCAGATAAGATTCAGAATCATAAAATTAAAACAGGGTTTTGACTACTATCATCAAGAACTTAACACAAAATTATAAGTATAGAAATCTCACCATAATCAATTGATTGAATTCACCAAAGGATCAGAAGTATTAAGGATTTAGCTACTCATGGACTTAGGAAAATCCATGAGAGGCATAAGAATACTTATAGGACTGGGGAGGAACGATTCTCCTCCTTGAAACCCTAGGGACGTCGCACCCCTCTATGGCTAGAGAGGGTGTCGACTTCTCCCTCTTCTAAAACTAGCGAAAAACCTAAAAACTAAAGAAAGGTAGAAAAAGAGAATAAAACTATATGAGAGATTAATTGTGTAAGTGTAAGTGTAAGTGTAAGTGTAAGTGTGTGATTTGTGATACAAGAGGTGGCTATTTATAGTGGAGGAATAGGGGTAGGACGGCTTAGGCTCTGACTTGGTCTCCAAGTTGGATTAGGTGTCATCCTAGAGTAGACTCCAAGTTAGATGAGGACTCTAGAATTTTCTGGAATTTTCTGGAATTTGGCAGCAACTTCGACGTCGATTTCGGGCTTGAAGATAGCAGATCTGGGCATTGCACTTCAAAATAAAGTTGTAGAGCTCGGAGTTAGCTTTCCAACGGCTACTCATGGGCTTAAAACGGACATCTGAACAGAAAGTTATGGCCTTTGTACGAAGACTGCGCTGAAACCGGGCTTATATCGCAAATCTGCGGGATTATTGCGGGATTTGGATATTAGTCCTATTAATTGTGATTTTAACTCCAATTATAGGTTTATATGGGCTGAGTATATTCCCATATAAATAATCCAAAAATCCTCAACTTCAGGGCTTCTTCTGGACTTGGCTTCAATTCTTTGCAATAAAGCTCCAAATCGTCAATTTTGCTTCTTGAATTAATTCTTCAATTGTCTTCAAATCTTCAAAATATCTTCAATCACGAACTTCGCATCTTCAAATCTTCATTCCAAATGACTAAATCCATAGTTGAGTAAAAAGTCTCCAAAATAGCTCCAAAAAGAGTGAAAAACAATAAGTTTTCACTTTTCTTGTCTTCAAGACCTAAAAACACAAACACTAGCAAAATAGGGTAAAAACACATATAAAAGTGGCAAAAAGTATATAAAAATATCTATAAAAATTATGCATAATTTGAGCTCGATCATATTTTCCCCCACACTAAATCTTTGCTAGTCCCTAGCAAACTAGTGTAGACAAACAAAAAATTAAGATTTAAGATAGTAAGTTTTGTTCAAAATCTTTTGAAAAAACTTTGAATTATATACATATATCAAGGATCAATTCAATTTATGAGATCAAAATAACAAGATATTAAGAGTATCCAATTCAATAAGATCAAGATATAGCAAGCATTCCTCATTCTTAAGTAACCATAATCAAAGTAGCTCTAATCACTTATCATTTATCACAACTATAACTACTTCTTTCTAT
>AWWV01007355.1:0-25466 GCA_001974805.1 Corchorus capsularis
GTTTTTTGCATGCATTGCATACTGTCATTATTTTAACTACTTTTTACAAATGTTTGTCAAAGTTTGTCAAATGAAGATGATGCTTGTCAATTGGGTACAAAAATTTTAGTTTTTGCTACTTCTAGAACTTGTGTCGAATCTCTTCGAGACTAATTGGATTGTGGTATGATTGGCTTGGAATGTATATGCATTGTGTATGGGGATGACTAAGGCGTTTGTTTGGATCGTTAGTATCTTAGGATGCCTACCCTTTTTACATTATCACTAGTAGCCCCTTTGTTGCCTTTATTGAATATATTTAGCCTTTTTCTTTTTCTTTGATTAACCACATTATCCTAGAGAACCCTGAGGCTGAAAAACAAGTTTTACCCTTATTCACGAATTAGTAAGGGCATAACTTGTTGATTTTTCGTTCTAATGGATGGTGGAAGGCTAAATTCTTTGTGAGCCTTATTGTTGATTTTGCTTCTTAGTGCTTAATGATCTTTTTGTTGATTGATGAAGAAAGATTGAGATCAAAATAAGTGTGGGGGAAATTAGTAGAATGTGAAAATGGGTTGGTGGATAGTGAAGTGCCTAAAAACTAAATGTTGTAAGTGAGTTGTTTCCAAAAAAAAAAAAAGGAACTGAAAAAAAAGTGAAAAGTGAAAAAAATTGGAACACTCAAAAAAAAAAAAAAGAAGAAATTGGCACTATTTTCTTCAAGAAAGATAAGAAATTTTAGGAATTGGTGGAGTCGTGATGAAGGAAGAGTTATCACAAATTAAATTTGCTCTTGGTTATTTGATAGATTAATTGTGCTTTATGTCAATTATGGAAAAGTCTATCTTGGTTATGCTCTACTAAATTCTTGATACTTTGATTTTCCTTATCCTTTCTTTCTCAACTCACTGTCCTTTGGCCCCATTACAACCTTGATAAAGACCTTTCGACTCATACACATGCATTTATATTTGCTTTGTGGTTTGATATGGTTGTAGTGGAGATGTAGATGAGATACAAGCCTATGGTAAGTGGCTCTTAAAAATTGTTTCCTTCTTGCTCTCTTAAGGCAGATGATTTGGATGATGAACTAACCATTTGTGCTTTATTTTTGTTAGATAATGACTTGTTTTGAGAAGTATCCAACACTTTGAAGTTTACGGCCTACTTAAAATTATTTTTGAAAATTGTTTTTCTTAAATTGTTTTTGGAACTCACTTTCATATGTAGCAATGTTTGTGGGTATTGTTAAGCCCTCAGGAGACTATAACTCCTCCACTATGGTCACATAGGGGTTTAAAGGCTTGCGTCACGTGCTAAGTGCCGCCATACACCTATGAAAGTGGAATCAATACTTGTTGCATTAGTTTAGAATTTTATCTTTATTTTAATTTTACTTGAGAACAAGCAAAAGCCAAGTGTGGGGGTATTTGATAAGAGCAATAATTTACACTATTTGGATCTTATTCAGATTATATTTTGAATATTTAAATTGCACTTTCCATTGCTTTTTATGATAATTTCTCACATTTTGTGTTTTTCAGCTTGTAGGTTAATTTGGAGTGATTTTAAGGAGAAAATCGTAACTTTCAATCCGGAGATCCATTTGAGGTGATTCAAGTGCCCATGAAAAGAGGATTCAAGGCTCTACAACTTTCATCAAGGACATGGAAGCTAATTTGGACTAGAAGGACGTCAAAAAGATGAAGAAAGATGAAATTTTGCGGAAACCTGATGCTGTCCGAACTGGGAGCCCGATTACCCCTCAACTGGGGCCACGATTGAAACCTTCAAATTGCGATAACTCATTGTCCTGACCGGGAACCCACTTGACCCCCAACAAGGCCCCCGATTGTGCTTGACGGAATTTCTAAATATTTTTCCCAATTATCCGATTTTAACCCCGATTATTCTTAATAAATTTAGGACTTTTTGTATCCCTATAAATACAGACTTTTAGGATTATTTTTAGGACTTTTGGGGGTTCATCACAACTATTTCTTGTTGGAGAGTATACTTGGAGATTGAGTCTAAGATTTCTTTTCTCTCTCTCTTTTATGTTTATGTTCTTCAATAAACTTATTCTTCTGTTTTATTCATGATTATGAGTAGCTAATTTCTTAATTAGGGTTTAATGTGTAGCCAATTGGGAATTATTGCTTGATTTATGAATTGAATTGTTTTTCTTTCAAGTTAGATTTATTTTCCTTGTTCTTCATGAGATTTATATGCCTGATCAACATATAGATTGTTTTAGGGATTGTGTGATGTAATGACGGGAGAATCATAATCTGTGCACTAGGAAAATAAACAAATTAGACTGGATCAGATATGAATCTTAGGCTAATTTGATAAGTGAATAATTACCTGTTCTTAATGAATCTGGTTAATTAGGTTGACATCGACGAATAGTGAATCTAATTAGTTAGGTATTCCTGGGTAGACTTGACGGAGCACGTAGGTAGTTAAGTGTATATTCTAGCTTTGCATCAAATTAATTCATAAATTGAGTAGTAATTTCCCAATTAGGTGAAACCTGAAGCCCTAAGCTTTCCAATTATTGTCTTCAAATCTTATTTAAATTCTTGCTTTTATAATTTCATTGTTTTTAATTTTAATTTTTCTTGATAATTTCTCAAAATTTCCTTCCTTGATAGAATTAATTTTAGTAGAAATAATTTGTTCTCTGTGGGTTCGACTCATGGAATACTCTAGGACTTTATTACTTCAACTGACTCTGTGCACTTGCAGATTTAGTACATCAGCACTAAAGCAAGCTGCTCACATGGGAAGGTGCTTGCTTTACTAAATGGAACAACATCACCCGAATCATCTTGTTGGAGGAAATGGGACACTCTCGTGTCAGTGTTGTTCTAGTAATTGCTCACAATCTCCAATTTGTTCTTGATCATGGATCATTTGCAATTGTTGCTTCTTTCTCCATTGCCACGAAACACTAATTTCTAGAAAACAAAAACTAGAAAGAAAAATTAGTAGTAAAAGTTCTTAAACGAAAATAAAAATTAAAAAAAATAAGAGAAATTTTTTTTAGCACACAAAAATAAAGCTTAAAATTTTTTTAACGCAAAGATAAAAGAATTTTTTTATTTAGAAAAAAAACGCAAAAAGAAGAGAAAATTCTTGAGATGATTAAACCTTTGATTTTTCCTTCCTTCCCCGGCAACGGCGCCAAAATTGTGATTGGTCGTTAGTAAATCACAAAATAATCCCCACAAAAACCTAACTAAGTAGATAGGGCAAGCAGGGGTCGAATCCCACAGAGAAGGGGAATAGACTTATTCAAAGAATAAATCTTCTCTAAGAATCATTCAAAAACAGGGGATTAAATAGAACAATTATAAAGAAACCAATTAAACTAAAAATAAAGCAAAGCAAATTTAATCTAAACTATGACAATTAATAAAGAAAACAGTAATAAGAAAGCATACTTCTTCTCCAATGGTAGAAATCAATCAAATTAACTATGAATCCTTGATTTAAAAGATGAATTTAATATTTTATTCTTGTTAGATAATTAGTCTAGGAAAACCCTAACAAGCATATCTAGATAAAACTCTTGATCCGGTGCGATTTATCCCTTTTATTCTTTAAACAATTACCTCTTGATCCGATGTGAAAATTGCCCAAGAACAAAGCATTAAGAGCAAAGCATTTAATTTTTTGTCCTATGCTTTGGTTTCAGGCATGCATAACAAGTATGACCAATCTTATTCTTTCAAATAAGGTTAATTAATCCCTTGGAAGGAATTGGTTGTTCTCTTCCAATTGTTACCACACAATCAAACTTGGCTTGACTTTCCTAAGTTTGATTTAACAATAGATCTATCAAATCATGTCAATAGCTGCAGTTCTAAATCTACAATCATCAAGATCATAAGATTAAAACAGAGAATAAATAAATATCAATTAAGAACAAACATCAAATTATAAGCACACAAATCTCACCATAATTAATTGATTAAATTCACCAAAGGATAAGAAGTATTAAGAATTTAGCTACTCATGGTAAAAATCCATGAGAGGTATAAGAAAACTTACAGAACTTGAAGGGCAAAATCTCCTCTAGCAAACCTTAGAGTTGCCGCACCTCTCAATGCAAAGAGAGGGTGCGGCACCCTAGACCTAAAACTAGAGAAAAACAAAACTAAAGAATGGTAGAAGAATAGGATTATGAGAGAATGTTTTTCTAGGGTTACATAAGAAGGGTATTTATAGTGGAAAAATAACCTAAAGACTACAATTATACTTAGGATAGGACTCTAGGACGTTTTAGGCTCTAACTTGGTCTCCAAGTTGGATTAAAAGTCTTCCAAGAGTAAAATTCAGACTTCAGGAAATTTCTGGAATCCTGTAGCAACTTCGACAGCAATTTTGGGCTTAAAGATGGCAGAACTGAGCTTCAGGTTTCAAAACAAAGTTGTAGATCTCGGAGTTAGCTTTCCAACACCTATTAACGGGCCTAATTTGAAGGTCTGAGTCAAAAGTTATGGTCGTTTTTCCAAGACTGCGCAGAATACTAATCCAACTAGGAAAGGGTTACGGGAATTGAATAATTCCACAGGGTTGGACCATGCAAATTGGGGCTTTGACTCCAATTATGGGCTTATATGGGCTGAGTAAAATTCCATATAAAATATCCAAAATTCAAAGGCTTCCCGGCATCTCCATAGCCTATCTTCAATCCTTCGCGATTTAAACTCAATCCTTAATTCTTGCTTCTTGAAATAATTCTTTAATGGTCTTCAATTCTTGAAAATGTCTTTAATCACGAACTTTGAATCTCCAAATCTTCACTCCAAATTGCTAAGTCCATATTTGTGCAAAAAGTCATCAATTTAGCTCGAAAAATAGTGAAAAACAACAAGTTTCCACTTTTCTTCTCTTCAAGATCTAAAAACACAAATACTTACAAAATAGGGTTAAATTACACATAAAAATACTAAAAAGCATAGGAAAATGATCATAAAAATAGGGTTTATTTTGGCTCGATCAATGAGATTCTTAAAATCTTAAAGCAAGGCATCTAGAAAGGCTGTTAGTGCAGTCAATGATATGCTAATATTGTACCTGCACATTTAGGAACGTTTTTTGGTGAAAACAAGCACACTTAGGAGCTTTGTTAGACTTAAATGAAGAGAATGTTTTGTTATCATAAAAAACACATGGAGTTCAACAATCTCCCCCTTTTTTCATGATGACAAAACACTCCTTGAATTGAAGTGCTAAGTCATTAAAGCAATTCATATAGCTCTCCTAAGTTCATTCTAAAGGTCATACCAAGTTCAAAAGTTAAAAGCAAATAAGAGATATTCAATTCAAGCACATATATTTTCTCCCCCTTTTTGTCATAATCATAAAAGGGAGGATTACCACTCAAAAAGATATAGAAATATGCGCAATTAATCAGCCAAAACACACACATATCTCATAAAGATAAAAATATAAGCATAAGAGATAGTGAGATTCTCCAGAATTAAAGCAGTTAGAGGCATAAGAGAAATAATCCAATAATCCAATATAAGATCTACCACCAATTAAAGCTAGAGGGGGGTTTGGAAAATAAGGCTTAATATCAATTGAAATTTAAAGAACAGAAACTCCCCCTTAATGTAATCAATTCATCAACCCCTGCGACCCCAACCAAGCATGCCATAAAGTTGCCTTTATGTCATGCTGGCAAACATGCTAACAAGTAAAGCAGTTAAAGCGCAAGCATGTAATTGATCCGACTAATAGCAGAAAATACTTAACACAAGCTATTTAGTCTTACTCCCCCTAAAATCATTCAATCAAAGGAGATAACAATCAAGCACAATGGGGAATTACGGAATACAGTAAACATACTCAACATATATGACATTCAAGCAGAAGTATGTTCATAACAAATAATATGCAATAAGCTCAAGTATTCATTCATAACGATATGCATAAAGCACAAAATATTACTCACACTGAACTTAAAGAAATAAGGCATTTAAGTAATAAGTTCAGAATATCAACTACTAGAGGCTTTATAACAAGATATAACCAGTAAGCACAACAAATTTACTTAATCACATAAGATATTCAATAAGCTCATATTGCAAAGAGGATATAGAAGTCATAATGAACTTAATGCTTTGGGCAATGATGAAATTACAGAAGCTCATTGTCGAAAGGTTCGGATCCGGGGGACCCTGCCGAAACGACTTTGGAAAGAGGAGTCGCCACTAATCTTTTTTTTTTTTAGGTGTGATTAGCCACCTATCCATCAACCTAATGGTCTAATGAGGTCTCAAGCTTAGCATGGACCCACTAAACCTAAGGTCCGATCTCATAACCTAAATCTAGGATTGGGAGTCGGTTACGCCTAGGGAAGGATCAACACCCCCAGAACGCCCGTCAAACGACGGTACCTCTAGTCTAAACTAGATCTAACGGTTTAATATTAAAGGTTGCTTTTATCTTGATTATTAAAAAAAAGGTTATAAAAGTAAAGAAAATCATTTTTAAAAACAAATGTCGAGAATTCGAAGAGTATAATCAAACGATTGTCGATCAATTTTTTTTTTTCGATTCTCCTTCACTGTTTGTTCTCTTGTTGATCTTTTTCTCTTTGAAAAAGAAATTTTGAAAATAGTGTGACAAAACCTTCTTTTCTTATTATTTTGAAAATCTTTTTCCATTTTTTATTGATCTTCTTACTAAGTCTGATTTGTTTTTGAAAACCTCTGTTTAAGTCTTAAAAACTCTCGATTACCCATTTTAATTGCTTTTGAAAACGGAATAAGAGAACATGATTATTTTGAAAAATGCTTTTGAAGGAAAATGATCTTTTTGTGTTTTCTTAATTCGATTAATCCTAAAAAGAAAAGAAAGAATGAATGCAGATGATGCGTGAATTGGTTGATTTTCATTCATCAGTAAACAACAGTATACTTGAAATTAACCCGAGACCCTTCCCACGCATTATGGGGATATCTTGGGGATAATCAAATCTCGGGGCGAGGACCAAGAATTCGTACCTGAGTACACTTACTTGGTACCCACCCGTCATCGTAAAAAACAACCATTTACTGATTTGCACTTAGATAACTCGCATGACAATTAAGATGCATGAAAGATCGATTTTTAATTACGTCCATTAACACAAGTCTACCCGAAATCAATTCCATAAACCCTTCCCACACATTATTTATGGGGGTATTTATGGAAGCGACCGGTCTAGAAAGGGCTCCCAGAAGTTCGTACCCAAGCACATTTCTCTAAAAGCTCCTTCATCTCGGCAAAAGACGAATGTTAATGCACTACGAGTAGGGCAAAATGATATATAGCATGTATGTCATGAATGCATATGATTCTACTTTACCCCTACACTATTACAAGCTTATATTAATTACAAATCCCAAAGGCTTAATTAAGCCCATAACTTAAACAAAAGAAAACAAAAACTTAAGGGCCACATCGGACTGACTGGGGACATTTCTGCACACTAAGAAAACAATAGCAAAGTTCACAAAAAAACACTAATAATGTAAAACAGAGACCCAATCGAACAGCCATACTATGAACACTATAGATTAAGAAGCAAATTGTAACAACAAGATAAGTAAACTTCAAGAAAAAAAATCTAAATCTTAAATAAGCCCACAAACAAGCTTTCAAAAACTTCATGAACTAGCCTATCTCCTTGATTTTGTTTAATCTAAGAGAAATAAGCATTTGAATTCAAGTATTAATTTTTAAACTAAGTTCAATTCAAATAGATTCACCCATTCCCCCTTTGAGTTGATTTTTAATATAAATAATTTAGTCTTTTAATTCAAAGTTTTAACCTTCAAATTAAAAATTAGCTCATAATGATATGAAACTCAAATTACAAGCTAATTTTAACTTAAAAATTTGTGCTTTGAATCAAAGACTTTAACTTTATAACTAAAATCAACTCAAAAAGTGATTAAGAATCCATATTCGAGTCAATTATAGTTTTAAAAATCAAAACTTAAGGTCAAGGGCTTAATTTTCTCTTATGTCTAAATTAGATTCCAAGGAAAATGACCATAATCAAATTTTAATCATTTCTTATTCATTTCATCATATCATGGCAAAAAGATCACAACTTTAATCACATGGAAACTTAGCAATTTAGACAACAAAGGAACCATTAAAGCATAGATGAAAACCATAGATATAGTCCATTACATTTACTAATCAAAGACAACATCTCTTCACTAAAGATCTAAGCTTTATGCAAAATCACCATTTTAATCATCAAGTCATTACCATAACTCCATAAACATGTATGAATCAATAAAACTCTACTTTACCCATTATAAAATAACAATAAAATTGAATTCATAAAGTAAATAGATTTTAAATCGCATGAATCAGTAATACAAAGGAGTCAATTGAAAGGAGTAAAGAGTTTACCTGTTGAAACGACGCCGTTTTGTTCAAGGGGGTTCCTTTTTGATACGAATCTAGTTGTATTAGATTCAAATCCAACCTTTGAATATCCACCAAAGTCGACTTGAACTTCTTCAACTCCTAGACTTGTATGTCGATGATCTTCACAAAGCTATCCCTCCTCTTTCGTCGGCCTTAAGCACTCAATTAGACCTGCAATTGAATTCTCAAGATCACAAGATTCACAAACAACTAAGTTATCTCAACCTAATTTCTTGCTAGGACTCTACAAGATGAAGAACCCTAAGTTTGCTCAAACTAGAACAATGAAGCTAAGATAATCAATTTGGGAAAATAATCCTCAACTTTATTAATCAACTCAACTTATGTTTACAAGAGGGGGATGGTCCCTTTATATACTAGTAGGGGACGCATAACCCTTCTCCTAAACTAAAAGGAAAACATAAAGGAAGGAACAAGGAAATAGCCTATTCCTTGTCCTACTAGGAAAAGTAAATACATAACTTTAATTAAGCAAGGATTGGACTTAGTCAAACAAGGCCCAACCCAATGTCTTCTAAACTAAATAAATAATTAATCTAAGATAGAATAAAGGCCCATGAGGCCGAATTACACAATACCAAAGCCTAATGCTCATCGATTTCAAGTAAAGTAAACACCTTGGAATCGATGGGAATATTCTTGGTGATGTCGACTTCAATGCCTTCCAAATGTTCTTCAATGGACTCTAAACCTCCAAGATGAGATCTTACAAAGCCCAATAAAGCTTCCTTGAACCTTTTAGCCCGTGCCCTAGTCATTGGACCTTGCGGAATGGCTAAAGGATCAAAAGGCCGGTCTTGTCCGGATGGCCATATCGATGTCCGGTTGTGGCCGGTTGGTGCCCCTAGCGATGGCCGGTTGTGGCCGGACATGTCCATGTCGCGTGGCCGGTGTTGGCCGGGCATCTCCGAGTCACGTGGCTGGTGTTGGCCGGACTTCTCCAAGTCGCATGGCCGGTCACTAGTGCTTCCACCTCCATGATCCTCCAAGCTAGCATCGATGACATCTCCATGATCTTCATTGGCTCCAATGTGTCCTTCTAAGCCATGATAAGCCCTTGGCGCATCATCCCCTCTCCCTTGAAAAGGATTTGTCCTCAAATCTGCATCACTATCAAACAAGGATAAGTCTGGAACATTAAAAGTAGCACTTACATTGCCATATTCACTAGGAAGATCTAGCTTGTAGGCGTTGTTGTTGATCCTCTCCAAGACTTGGAATGGACCATCTCCACGAGGTAAGAGCTTAGACTTTCTCTTTTCAGGGAACCTCTCATTCCTTAGATGCAACCAAACCCAATCCCCGGGTTCAAAGATGACTTCCTTGCGCCCTTTGTTAGCATTCTTCATGTAGTGTTGTGTCTTCTTCTCAATTTGAGCTCGAACCCTAGCATGAAGCTCTCTAACATAATCGGCCTTCTTTTGCCCATCCATGTCGACTTGCACACTCAAAGGTAAACTCAACAAATCCAATGGGGTTAAAGGATTAAAGCCATACACAGTTTCAAAAGGTGAACATCCAGTGGTGCTATGTATGCTTCTATTATATGCAAATTCGACATGTGGTAGACAATCCTCCCAAGTTCGTAAGTTCTTTTTAATTAAAGCCCTAAGCAAAGTAGACAAAGTCCTATTAACTACCTCGGTTTGACCATCAGTTTGAGGATGACAAGTAGTAGAAAATAACAACTTAGTACCTAACTTAGCCCATAAAGTTCTCCAAAAGTGACTTAAGAACTTAGCATCTCTATCACTTACAATCGTCCTAGGCATTCCATGTAGTCTAACAATTTCTTTAAAGAACAAATTAGCTACATTAATGGCATCATCCGTTTTAGTACATGCAATAAAGTGAGCCATCTTAGAAAACCTATCAACAACCACAAAGATAGAATCTTTACCTCTCCTAGAACGAGGTAAACCTAACACAAAGTCCATGCTAATATGAGTCCATGGTTCATGAGGAATAGGCAAAGGAGTATACAATCCATGCGGTTTAGATGTAGATTTAGCTTGCAAACAAACAATGCAACTAGCAACATACTTTCCTACATCATGTCGCATCTTAGGCCAAAAAGAAGTGTTCATGCAATATATCATATGTTCTATCAACTCCAAAGTGACCCATTAAACCCCCTTCATGCGATTCCCTCAAGAGCATGTGGATGTATTTTGGCACCTGCTGAGTGCCTTGGATATTCTGGATATTTACGTTGAGGCATGTGGATGTCTTTAATTATCTATCTTATGCTTTATGTTCTATCTTTATTATGTATATATTGATGCGCTAAGGGCTTATCATGGCTTAGAAGAGCACAATGGAGCCATTGGAGATCATTGCTCGCATAAATTTGGAGATAGCTCGGAGGTTCAAGAAGTTGTCAAGGTTGATTCCGGTTTGAAAGCAAGCTTGGAAGAACATGGAGTGGAAGACCGGCCATAGCTTGGAGAAGCCGCGCCATCGCATGGGACTATGACCGGCCATGACCGGCCATTGCATGGGAGCATCGCACAAGACCGCGCACCAACCGGCCACAACCGGCCAATGGATCTTTTAGCCATTCCGCAAGGTCCAATGACAAGGGCCCGGGCTAAAAGGTTCAAGGAAGCTTTATTGGGCTTTGTTAGATCTCATCTTGGAGATTTAGAGTCCATTGAAGACCAATTGGATAGCATTGAAGTCGACATCACCAAGAATATTCCCATCGATTCCAAGGTATTCACCTTACTTGAAATCGATGAGCATTAGACTTTAGCATTGTGTAATTCTGCCTCATGGGCCTTTATTCTATCTTAGTTTAGCTATTTATTTAGTTTAGAAGACATTGGGTTGGGCCTTGTTTGACTAAGTCCAATCCTTGCTTAATTATGTAATGTTATTTACTTTTCCTAGTAGGACAAGGAGTAGGCTATTTCCTTGTTCCTTCCTTTATGTTATGCCGCCCTTATGGCTTTAGGATTAGGGAGAGGTGCGTCCCCTACTACTATATAAAGGGACCATCCCCCTCTTGTAAACACAAGTCAAGTTATCAATAAAGTTGAGAGGCTACACACCCATATCGATTATTTGGCTTCATTTTTCTAGTTTGAGCAAACTTAGGGTTCTTCAATCTTGTAGAGTCCTAGCAAGCAATTAGGTTTTGATTGCTTAATTGTTTGTAAATCTTGTGATCTTAAGAGTTCAATTGCAGGTCTAATTGAGAGCTTAAGTCTGACGAAAGATGAGGTATAGCCTTGTGAAGGTCATCGACATACACATCTAGAAGTTGAAGAAGATCAAGTCGACTTTGGTGGATATTCAAAGGGTAGATTTGAATCTAATACAACTAGATTCGTATCAATTAGTAATCAGAACATAGGTTGTCATCTTCAATCGGTAAATCTATCCTTCTTTTCATCATTCATCAAGTTTTCATCCATCAAAATTCACCCACACTCTTATCGCACCACCTTCCAAAAAAATTCAAAAATTCAGAAACTTCAAAAATTCATAGCCGATTCATCTTACATCTTTTTGCTTTGAAATTTCAGATTTGAGTCCCTTATAACTAGTAGTTATATCGAAAAATATAAAAAAAAACAATAAAACAAAATTTCGACCAGAAACTTGTGAAATTTATTCTGGATTCGTTTGAGCTCGGAAAGCTTTGAAATTTGAGATCTAGACTTCTTTTAGTGTGATCTTTCTGGGAAAAATACTCAAAAATCAAAAAAATTTGTGCTGTTATCAATTTTTCTTCAGAAACTAGGGTTTTAGTTTGGGAAATTTGGGGATTAGGGTTTCCTTGTGCAATTGATCTATTTAGTTGCAATTAGCCCTAATTGATTTTGTGTTTGAGATTCTTGGGTTGATGTTGTTGTGAATTAAGATCTAATTTGAAGAATTTCAGGTTACAAACCCTATTGGATTCAAGTGGTACAAAATAGGAGATAAGTGGTACTAGGGTTTTGCTAATCGATTGAATTGTTTGATTTGTGCTTGATTGAGTTTTTTGTGCAGCAAGATTAGAGAAGGATTTCGACATCAAGAGCCTGCATAAGTGGTTTGGTTTTGGTTTAGATCATTTTCCTTTGAATTCACAAAGAATTTTTCTACTAATTGTTTGTTCCTCAAGTAGGTCACCAGAAGAAAGGAGTGCTCTAGGAGTTGCTCTTATTAGGCCTATTGAAGCTAGTAAAAGGCATAATCTTGTGAGATCATTAAGAGAGTAGTGGATCGCCAATCCATAGGAATTGAGTGCAAACACGAGAGCACAAGTCAAAGGTTTAAGCACACACACACTTATGAGAATTTTTACTACTAATCTTTGTTCTTTTTGTAGGCACAATGGGAGATAGATAAGAAGATCAAAATCAAGAAGTAAACACTAATGCCATGTTGCAACAAATCATACAACAACTTGGCACCATGACAACGAGATTGGAGGCATTGGAAACTCGAAATCCACAAGCTCAACAAGGAGCTAATGCCGCTAACAACAATGAGAGAGTTCAACTTCCACCACAAAGGCAAGTTGCTAGAGTGGATCCAATGGAAAGATTGAGGCAACAAGAACTTGGAGGTCTTGCAATCAATGAGAATATGCGGCCTAGGAGAGGAGTTGAAAGAGATGAGCCTAAGGACAACATCAAGTATAAAATCCCTAAATTCAATGGGAGAGGGTCACCATCCGATTACTTGGAGTGGGAGTCAAAATTGGATATGTACTTTGATTACTATCCTCATGCCGAGCCAAAGAAGGTGCAAATTGCTATTCTTCAATTCACGGAGAATGCTTTAAATTGGTGGAATCAATTAGTGCAAGCAAGAAGAAGAAATTTGGAAAGACCTATTGATACTTGGTTGTCGTTAAAAAGCTTTATGAGGAAGAGGTTTGTTCCAAGTTTTTATACTAATGGTCTCTACCAAGAATTGCAATCTTTGAGGCAAGGAACAAGGAGTGTTGGTGAATACTACTCCGAGATGATGTTGTTGATGTCTAGGGCCGAGGTTGATGAAGCTCCACAAGCTACTATAGCTAGGTTTATGGCGGGGTTGAATAGAGAAATTCATGACATTGTGGAGATGCAACAACACTATGATGTTGAGGAGTTGCCTCAACATGCTTTGAAGGCCGAAAGCCAAGTTAAGAGGAATAAGAAGAGCTTTGTATCATCATCAAGCTCATGGAAAACTCCAATCAAGATGGATGACAAGTCATCTAAAGAGAAGGAGTTGGCGCAAAAGGGAGCTACCCCTAAAACCGAACCTAAATCTTCATCAAGTTCATCTTCTAAGAACTATGTTAAGTGTTTTAAGTGTCAAGGATATGGTCATTATGCTAGAGATTGCGTTAACAAGAAGGTTATGTTCACTAATGACTATGGAGAAATTGAGAGTGAAGATGAGGAAATCGCACTAGGATCTAGTGGTGATGGAGATGATGAAAGGGGTATGTCGCATGATGATGGTTCAACACCGGCACTCTTGAATTTAGTTGCAAGGAGAACTTTAAGTGCCTACGTTAAAGGAGATGTGCAAAATCAAAGGGAGAATTTGTTTCATACTAGGATGCATGCGAATGGGAAGCCTAGTATGATCATTGATGGAGGGAGTTGTACAAACATAGCTAGTGTGTACTTAGTGAAGGAGTTAGCATTGCCTACCACTAAACACCCTAAACCCTATAGTTTAGGATGGTTCAATGATAGAGAGGAGATTAAGGTTAACAAACAAGTTTTTAGTTTTTCTTTCTTTGGGCAGGTACAATGGTGAGGTGCTATGTGATGTACTTCCAATGCAAGCATGCTATGTTTTACTTGGTCGTCCATGGCAATATGACAACAAGGTCCATCATGATGGTGAGACAAATAAGTATTCCTTTATGTGTGGTAAGCGTCCTATTACATTGATTCCTTTATCACCTCAAGAAACTTTAAAAGATCAATTGAAATTGAAAGAGGAATTTACTAAGATGGAATCCGATTTTAGGGCTAAAGAAAAGACTAAACATGCTAATTTGAATGTGAATTGCGTTGAAGGCAAATCTGATTTAGTTGATAAGCATGCTAGTTCTAAGAAAGTTGTTAAGGAGTGTATGTTAGCTACTAAGAGTGAGATTAAAGAAGCTTTGAATGATCATTCTGTTTTGATCTTACTTTTGCTTAAGAATACACTTGTTGCTACTAACAACTTGGAAAGAGAGCTTCCAAGCAACATTGTTGCTCTTTTGAGTGATTATGTAGATGTGTTTCTGGAGGAGATTCCTAGTGGGTTGCCGCCAATTAGGGGAATTGAGCATCAAATTGACTTCATCCCTGGAGCGCAAATACCTAACAAGCCAGCTTATAGGACAAATCCTGAAGAAACAAAGGAATTGGAGAAGCAAGTTGGTGAGCTACTTCAAAAGGGGTTTGTACGTGAAAGTCTTTCTCCATGTGCAGTTCCTGTTTTGCTTGTTCCTAAGAAGGATGGAACTTGGAGAATGTGTGTTGATTGTAGGGCAATAAACAACATAACGGTAAAGTATCGTCACACTATTCCTAGATTAGATGATATGCTAGATGAATTGCATGGTGCTTGTTTATTTTCTAAGATTGATCTTAAGCATAAGTTTGGTTCAAATTGGGAGGGGTGGGGTGGGGAGGGGTGGGGTTCGGGAGGGGTTTGAGAAAAATTATGTTTGGTTCGAGGAATGGGTAGGAAGGGGTGTCTTCATGTTTTGTGTTTGGTTGGAAGGAGGGGTTGGGAGGAGTTTTATGTGTATTTTACAAATTTACCCTTATTGTCCAATTTATTTATACATTTGTTTATTTTATACAAAACAACATAACTATTTAATAAAAAAATTGTAAATATAACATAAACATTTATATTTTAAATATAAATTTCATCTTAATAATATGGGATATAAATTCCATCTTAACATACAATATATAAGTTCTATCTTAACAATAATAGCATACTGATGCAAGAGCATCAAACTCCATCATAACAGGGCCTGAGGAGAACAAACCCTATTGTTTAAATCATTGGACATAATTAAGGTGGTCCACAAAAGGAAGGTTAATAGAAGAGTTCTACTTACAATTCCTGACAAAAGAGATGCCCATAGCATAGGATTACTGTTCTAAAGAAATATATAACATCCAACATTAGCTTCATAATACTAACTAAACTTACTATTACTTAAACATATTCATCCCTACCCATCACATACCAAAGCCATTAAGATCACCAAGTACTCCACTTAGTATATAATCCTTGCGCATTTCCATTGGACACCCAAGTACTGTTTTCAACAAATCAGCATCCAATGCAAGCTTGGAATAGATCAAATGGATCAATGGTGGCTTAAATCCCAAATCCATAAGAAGTTGAAAAGTTTCAGTGGCATCTATTGGAGGTTTCTTACCAACGACATCACCGGAAGTCCTAATTGCATCATCTAACACAATCCTGATAAATTAACAAAATTATAAAAAAAGTTAGTGTACTTGTGTCATCATGTCGATATAAAATGATATGTGTGCCAAAATTACAACAAAATATACCTTAAAGTATGGAAAAAATCTTGAGCTGTGAGAAATCTCTGGAGGTATAGCTTCACCATCAGGTTGGATAAGATATTGATCTTCTAATTGGATGATAGCCTTTATCACATTGTGTAAATGGCGGCTAATAGTTTACCGAGCGATTCTTTGCACTATGTGATAATATATATAAGGTCTTTGCAAGTTGTTCTTCTACAGTTGCCCATCTTGTAGGCCTTAAGCCCCCTTTTGTTTGTAACATTTCAGCTAACCTCATAAATGCAGGAGGTTTCATTCTCACAATATTTCGACTACTTTAACTATTCATAATACGACTCATAATTTCATCTCTAATCCATTCTCTTTCTGAGCTCATGCTATATGTTATTTTCCTTTTACGTGATTGCATTCGGATGAAGTACCAATGAGCAACAAGAGAAATAACATGAGCTATCATGTTTCGAACCATATTCCACCACCCTATAACTTCTTCATTATCCATCTATATTCGACAAATAATATCATAACAAAAAACAATACACAAGCAAATAACACATTGATCATCATTGAAACATACAAACAAACAAAATTTGGCATAAGATCAAAATAAAGTAGTAATTATAAATCAAAATAAGAAATACATAAAATGTATGTGAGAATAATTTGGCAAAAGATCAAATAAAGTAATGCTTTCTGTTGACATCAACCCATAAATACATTTATGTCACAACTTACAAGTTAGAAAACAAATAGACAAGAACAAAATTTAAAAATAATTGAGAAAGGCTAGAAAAAAAATTAACCTGAAGAAGGTTGTGTCTAACTACCCCTGTCTCTTTCCTGCCAACCACCATTTCACTTCAATAAAGTCCACATTTGACATTATAAACTACTGTAAAATTCTTACTCTAAAAAAGAATGAAGAAAAAAAAAATACCAAACTCTGTTAATCTTCAAACCATTTTTTTCTAGCACGATGTAGTCTCTTTCAAAGTCTATATATATTCCCCATTGTTTGAAGGAATATATGGAAGAACTAAAAATTTCAATCATCCTTTGTAAAAATAAAAAAATCAATCATCGTTTTTCATTCATCAGTGCCTTTACCCATAAAAATCCTAAGAACCCACTACATAAATATGAGTCACAATTAAATTTCCTCATCAATTATTTTAAACCCAGCTCAAATAAACAAAAACAAAACTTTAATTTGTTTTACTTGAAAAATAATGTTTAAAATGCAAAAGAGGGGGATTAGAGGTACCTGAAACTGCAGATCTGAGTAGAACAACCAAGTAAGAGAGATTTTGATTTATCAAAGACTGAACTTCTCCAAGTTTAGTGTATTTTCATATTACTAGAAGATGATGAAAAGGAAGCAACAGATGAAGAAAATGGTGGGAGCGTTGGGAGGAAGGTGAGTTATTAGGTTTTGTTTAATAAGGGTATTTTGGGTTTAGTAATAATATAACAGGGACAGATTTGACATAAGAATTTTGGTCCAAAACCCACCCCTCCCAAATACCTCGATTTGGAGGGGTGGAAAATGTGGGGTTTGGAGGGGTTGTAGGGACCCCGTCTTACCCCACACCCCTCACAAGCCCTTCAACCAAACAACCATCACCCCTCCCAACTCCTCCCAACCCCTCCCAACCCCCCAAACCAAACGATAGCTAAGAGTGGCTATCATCAAATTCACATGAAGGAGGGTGATGAATGGAAAACTGCCTTTAAAACTAAATTAGGGTTGTATGAATGGTTAGTTATGCCTTTTGGATTAACTAATGCACCTAGTACATTCATGCGATTAATGAATCATGTTTTAAGAGTCTTTTATTGACAAGTTTGTTGTTGTTTATTTTGATGATATACTTTTGTATAGCTGAAACCTAGATGAGCATGTTAAGCATCTAAGATGTGTGTTAGATGTACTTAGGGTTGAGAAATTGTATGCTAACCTTAAGAAGTGCACCTTTTGCACAAACAAGCTTGTTTTTCTTGGTTTTGTGGTTTCATCGCAAGGTATAGAGGTTGATGAGGAAAAGATCAAGGCAATCAAAGATTGGCCAACACCCACCAATGTTGGACAAGTGATATCTTTTCATGGACTAGCCGGATTCTGTAAGAGGTTTGTTAAGGACTTTAGCACCTTAGCCGCCCCTATTACAAGTGTGATGAAGAAGAATGCACCATTCAAGTGGGGAAAAGAACAACAAGAAGCATTTGAGACCTTGAAGGAAAAACTAACTAATGCTCCTTTGTCTGTTTTACCTAACTTTAACAATACCTTTGAGATTGAATGTGATGCATCAGGGGTTGGAATTGGTGCTGTTTTAATGCAAGGTGGGAAACCCGTCGCATACTTTAGTGAGAAATTGAATGGGGCTGCATTGAACTATCCAACCTATGACAAAGAGTTGTATGCTCTTGTGAGGGTGTTGCAAACTTGGCAGCACTTCCTATGGCCTAAGGAATTTGTGATTCATACGGATCATGAGAGCTTGAAGTATTTAAGAGGCCAACAGAAGTTGAACAAGAGACATGCTAAGTGGAGCGAATTCATTGAGTCTTTTCCTTATGTTGTACGATACAAACAAGGTAAGGAGAATGTTGTAGTCGATGTTTTATCAAGGAGGTATGTCTTACTTTCCATGCTTGATTCTAAGTTTCTTGGATTTGAGTATATTAAGGAATTGTATGCTAGTGATGTTTATTTTGGTGAAATCTTTAAAGCATGTGAAAATTCTGGATTTGGAAAGTATTATAAGCATGATGGATTTTTGTTTAAGGAATCTAGGTTGTGTGTGCCTTCTTGTTCTTTGCGCATCTTGCTCATGAGGGAATCGCATGAGGGGGGTTTAATGGGTCACTTTGGAGTTGATAGAACATATGACATATTGCATGAACACTTCTTTTGGCCTAAGATGTGACATGATGTAGGGAAGTATGTTGCTAGTTCCATTTGCTTGCAAGCTAAATCTACTTCTAAACCGCATGGATTGTATACTCCTTTGCCTATTCCTCATGAACCATGGATTCATATTAGTAAGGACTTTGTGTTAGGATTACCTCGTTCTAGGAGAGGTAAACATTCTATCTTTTTGGTTGTTGATAGGTTTTCTAAGATGGCTCACTTCATTGGATGCACTAAAACGGATGATGCCATTAATGTAGCTAATTTGTTCTTTAAGGAGATTGTTAGACTACATGGAATGCCTAGGACGATTGTAAGTGATAGAGATGCTAAGTTCTTAAGTCACTTTTGGAGAACTTTATGGGATAAGTTAGGTACTAAGTTGTTATTTTCAACCACTTGTCATCCTCAAATCGATGGCCAAATTGAAATAGTTAATAGGACTTTGTCTACTTTACTTAGAGCATTAATTAAAAAGAACTTAAGAACTTGGGAGGATTGTCTACCTCATGTTGAATTTTGCATATAATAGAAGCATACATAGCACTACTGGATATTCACCTTTTGGAAACTGTGTATGGCTTTAATCCTTTAACCCCATTGGATTGTTGAGTTTACCTTTGAGTGTGCAAGTCGACATGGATGGACAAAGGAAGTCCGATTATGTTAGGGAACTTCATGCTAGGGTGCAAGCTCAAATTGAGAAGAAAACACAACACTACATGAAGGTTGCTAACAAGGGGCACAAAGAGATCATCTTTGAACCCGGGGATTAGGTTTGGTTGCATCTAAGGAAGGAAAGGTTTCCCGAAAAGAGAAAGTCTAAGCTCTTACCTCGTGGAGATGGTCCATTCCAAGTCTTGGAGAGGATCAACAACAACGCATACAAGCTAGATCTTCCTAGTGAATATGGCAATGTAAGTGCTACTTTTAATGTTTCAGACTTATCCTTGTTTGATAGTGATGTAGATTTGAGGACAAATCCTTTTCAAGGGAGAGGGGATGATGCGCTAAGGGCTTATCATGGGTTAGAAGAGCACAATGGAGCCATTGGAGATCATTGCTCGGATAAACTTGGAGATAGCTCGGAGGTTCAAGAAGTTGTCAAGGTTGATTCCGGTTTGAAAGCAAACTTGGAAGAACATGGAGTGGAAGACCGACCATTGCTTGGAGAAGCCGCGCCATCGCATGGGACTATGACCGGCCATGACCAGCCATTCCATGGGAACATCGCACAAGACGCGCACCAACCGGCCACAACCGGCCAATGGATCCTTTAGCCATTCCGCAAGGTCCAATGACAAGGGCTCGGGCTAAAAGGTTCAAGGAAGCTTTATTGGGCTTTGTTAGATCTCATCTTAGAGGTTTAGAGTCCATTGAAGACCAATTGGATAGCATTGAAGTCGACATCACCAAGAATATTCCCATCGATTCCAAGGTGTTCACCTTACTTGAAATCGATGAGCATTAGACTTTAGCATTATGTAATTCGGCCTCATGGGCCTTTATTCTATCTTAGTTTAGCTATTTATTTAGTTTAGAAGACATTGGGTTGGGCCTTGTTTAACTAAGTCCAATCCTTGCTTAATTTTGTAATGTTATTTACTTTTCCTAGTAGGACAAGGAGTAGGCTATTTCCTTGTTCATTCCTTTATGTTATGCCGCCCTTATGGCTTTAGGATTAGGGAGACGTGCGTCCCCTACTACTATATAAAGGGACCATCCCCCTCTTGTAAACACAAGTCAAGTTATCAATAAAGTTGAGAGGTTACACACCCATATCGATTATTTGGCTTCATTGTTCTAGTTTGAGCAAACTTAGGGTTCTTCAATCTTGTAGAGTCCTAACAAGCAATTAGGTTGTGATTGCTTAATTGTTTGTGAATCTTGTGATCTTAAGAGTTCAATTGCAGGTCTAACTGAGAGCTTAAGTCCGACGAAAGAGGAGGTATAGCCTTGTGAAGGTCATCGACATACACATCTAGAAGTTGAAGAAGATCAAGTCGACTTTGGTGGATATTTAAAGGGTAGATTTGAATCTAATACAACTAGATTCGTATCATATATTTCTGGACTTCTTCTCTAAAAAGTTTTGTGCAGGAATTCTTAAGCCTTTTTTGCTTATGACAAAAAGAGGGAGAAGAACTATGAATTGAGCCTTTTGAATATCTGTTAACATATATATATATATATATATATGCTGTGGAATTTAATGTTTTTATTTAAGTGTGTTCAGCATTTGAAAACCAGCAAGCTTAAAGGAAACTTTAGCATGCCTAGATGGGGTCGATGGGGAAGATGAATTGACTAACTTAAGGGAGTTTAAAAACTTCATTGGTAAATCTTTCAAGAACCCCTCTTTATTTGGCTGAACTTAACCGTATATATATGCCAATGCCACTAATGGGATTTTTTGGAGATTTCTAGTTCTTATTCTACTTATGCTTTCTGTATTCTTTAACTTGTTCTGAACTTGATATATAATGCTCTAATAATAATTATTGTTGCTCTGATTATTCTGAAAATAGATGGCATGAACTTAGGGGGAGCTTTACTTTGATATGTTATTTCCATATGATAGATTAGCTTATATCTCAATTTAGGGTTAGTTTTGTCATCATTTAAAAATGGGGAGATTGTTAAACCCTATTGTTTTTTATGATAACAAAATAAACCCAAGTATGTTAGCTAATATGTCTACTTAAGTGTGCAGTGAAGTCTTCAACAGTAGAAAGGTTGAGCATTGTAGACTCTTAAAAAGAAAGCTTAATCAGTAACACTAATGTAGAAAGATGCCACAAAGCCTTAGGCGAATGAAGAGCTCAAAGTCTCAAGGAAAAGACCAGTTCAAGCCAAATGCAGCAATCCTGGAAGGCAAAGTTCAGAATTAAAGCTGAATAATCAAGCAAGCATATTGGAAGAATACTCAAGTCAAGACAGAATTGTGAAGTTAGAAAAAAACTGGAAGATGATACGAATCTAGTTGTATTAGATTCAAATCCCCTTTGAATATCCACCAAAGTCGACTTGAACTTCTTCAACTCCTAGACTTGTATGTCGATGACCTTCACAAAGCTATCCCTCTTCTTTCGTCGGCCTTAAGTACTTAATTAGACCTACAATTGAATTCTCAAGATCACAAGATTCACAAACAACTAAGTTATCTCAACCTAATTGCTTGCTAGGATTCTACAAGATGAAGAACCCTAAGTTTGCTCAAACTAGAACAATGAAGCCAAAGAAATCGATGTGGGTATAAACCTCTCAACTTTATTGATTAACTTGACTTATGTTTACAAGAGATATTGGTGGCCTTATATAGTGATAGGGTCAACCAAAATCCTAAATTAAATCCTAATTTTCGTCCAAATATAAGGGCTAGGGAAAAACTAGTCCTTGCCCAACTAGGAAAAGGAAATAAAGACATAATTAAACAAGGATTGGACTTAGTCAACCAAGGCCCAATCCAAATAAGGTCCAAACTTAAAAATAAGCTAATCTAAGATAGAATTAAGCCCAAACAAAGATAACTAATGATAATGGGCTCATGCCATGATGTCAATCCGGCCATCTAGAATCAATAGCAAGCAAAGTGATGAACTTGTAATTGATTGGTAATTTCTTGCCCAAATCATCACCAAAGCTCTTCAATTGAACTTCAATGGTCTTCAAGTCTTCAAGATGAGTTCGAAAAAGGCCCATGAGTGCATCCTTGAATCTCTTAGCTCTTGCTCTTGTCATCGGACCAATAGGCATCTTCAATGGATTAAATGGCATCTTAATGGCATCTTCTTGGTGAATTACGATTCCATTCTCTCCTTTAAGCTTGTCCACGTTTTTTTGCAGCCCTTGATCATCCTTTCCATGCTCTCCATGCTTGTCTTCAAGTCCATAGTAAGTCCTTGGCGCATCATTCCTTCTATGATAAGCCTTGGGCGCATCGGAAAATATTAGTGGGATTAATGATCTGGATATTAAAGCGACTAGCAGCTAGAAGACAAACAGTACGGACACGCTGAAGCGATCAGCATCATAGGGACGCGCTAGAGTTGTTATGATGCGCCCAAGGCTTATCATGGAGGGAATGATGCGCCAAAAACTTATCATGGACTTGAAGACAAGCATGGAGAGCATGGAAAGGATGTGCATGGGCTGCAAGGAAGCATGGACATGCATGAAGATCATGAAGATATCGCACAACATGTTTCAAGTACCAAGGAGATGCCAAAGATGCCATTTGATCCATTGAAGATACCATTAGGTCCGATGACAAGAGCAAGAGCTAAGAGATTCAAGGATGCACTCATGGATCTTGTTCGAACTCATCTTGATGACATGAAGACTATTGAAGTTCAATTGAAGAGTTTTGATGATGATTTGAGTAAGAAATTACCAAACAATTACAAGTTCATCACTTTGCTTGCTATTGATTCTACATGGCCTGATTGACATTGTGGCATGAGCCCATTAGCATTAGTTTGCTTTGTTTGGGTTTAATTCTATCTTAGATTAGCTTATTTTTAAGTTTGGATGTTATTTGGGTTGGGCCTTGTTTGACTAAGTCCAATCCTTGTTTAATTATACTTTTATTTCCTTTTCCTAGTTGGGCTTGGACTAGTTTTTCCCTAGCCCTTATGTTTGGACGAAAATAGGGTTTTTATTTTAGGATTTTGGTTGACCCTATCACTATATAAGGGTTCAAATAGCTCTTGTAAACACAAGTTAAGTTGATCAATAAAATTGAGGATTATTCACTCTTCGATAAATTTAGCTTCATTGTTCTAGTTTGAACCTATTATAGGGTTCTTCAATCTTGTAGAGTCCTAGCAAACAATTAAGTTTTGTGAGCTTAATTGTTTGTGAATCTTGTATCTTAGATTGATAATTGTAGGTCTAATTATCTATCCAAGGCGACGAACGAAGAAGAAGAGTTAGNGTAGGTTCTATCGATCTACAAATTTAGGAGTTGAAGTTGTCAAGTTCATCTTTGGAGGGTTTTCAAGGATTGATACGAATCTAGGGTTGTTAGATTCAAATCTATCCTTGAAAAGCCTCCAAAGATGAACTTGACAACTTCAATTCCTAGATTTGTAGATCGATAGACCTAGCTAACTCTTCTTCTTCGTTCGTCGCCTTGGATGGATAATTAGACCTACAATTATCAATCTAAGTTCACAAGATTCACAAACAATTAAGCTCACAAAACCTAATTGCTTGCTAGGATTCTACAAGATTGAAGAACCATAAAGTATGCTCAAACTAGAACAATGAAGCTAAATTTATCAAAGAGTGAATAATCCTCAATTTTATTGATCAACTTAAAGATATCACCAAAGCAAGCATCACTAGCATACAATTCTTTAATGAACTCAAATCCAAGAAACTTAGAATCAAGCATGGAAAGTAACACATACCTCATTGACAAAGCATCAGCCACAACATTCTCTTTACCTTGCTTAGAGCTTTAATTAAGAAGAACTTAAGAACTTGGGAGGATTGTTTGGCTCATGTTGAATTTGCATACAATAGAAGCATACATAGTACTACTAGATTTTCACCTTTTGAGATTGTGTATTGCTTTAATCCTTTAACCCCATTGGATTTGTTAAGTTTACCTTTGAGTGTTCAAGTTGACATGGATGGTAAAAGGAAGGCCGATTATGTTAAGGATCTTCATGAGAATGTTAAAGCTCAAATTAAAAAGAAAACACAACACTACATGAAGATGGCTAACAAAGGGCGCATCATGTTAATAGCTGGCACGACTAAAAGACAAGAAAAATGAGAAAATGGTTTGAATATCACACCAAACGGCTAGATCGCTAGAGAAAAGTATAAATAATCAAATCTAACCGTTTGAGTTTGAGTTTTGGAGCATCATTGAAGATCAAATTACTTACTCTCTCCAGAATTTCAAAATCCCTGAAATCTAAGTCTTGCTCTCTTTACAATTTATTCTTTTAGCTTGGATATTTGTAATAGCACTTAAAGTTTATACCTTTAGATTGTTTTAGGCTTGATTGTGTGTATCTCGATCTTTGATCATTTTTACACGTTGATACTCTGTTATATATATATTTGTTCAAGTGTGGGTTTGTACTTGGGATTGTTTTGAGAGTGGGTTTGCACTCGGTGGCAAAGCTTTGGGTTTGAAGCTTTGGGATTGTAAAAGATGTTGTGAAGACCTGGTTAACTTCACTGTTTAATAGATTTTAAAATCCTTGGTGTGGTATCCAAGGTAGAGTACGTAGGTGTGAAAGGTCGAACCTCTATAAATCGCTGTGTCTTCAATCTTACATCCTTTCCTTCATCGTTCCAATTTTATCTTCTCTTACTCTCTTTACTTTTCCACTATTCAGTTGTTAACGTCTTTATTTAAATCCTTTATACTTTCACTTGCTTTCTATTGATATTTATCTTTCTGCTTTGCATTAGTGTTTTTAACTGCATACTCTCAACTAGTCTCTTTAACACGTTTTCAGAGAGTTCAAAATTTCGATTAAGTGCTATTCACCCCCTCTAGCACATCTAAGTGGACCAACATGTTATTGAAGCACTTATAACGGGTTACAAGTGTTTTAACGTTCGAT
>AWWV01007356.1:0-17897 GCA_001974805.1 Corchorus capsularis
ACCAAGAAATTGGTCTAAACTGGGGCAAAAACCCACTTGTCCTTTAATTGAAAGACTTGCAAAATTTACCAAAAATGGTCAGATAAGCTAAGGCACGAAAATGACTAGCCATAAACCCTTATTTAACATTATGAACATGCCATCATGCATATGATGCCATGTCGTGCATGAATTTGACCTTTTCCGAGCATGTGTCCTTAATTGAAAACCGTGGTAAAGTTACAAATTGGGTCGGATTAAGCCAAGATTTCACCAAGAGCATTCGACTAACCTAAGGAAACTTTGTAAAGGGTCTTGGTTGGAATCGACATGCTTTACTTAGTGAAATTAGCTTTCCTCCCCAAATTGTCCTTAATTGAACAATATGTAAAAGTTGATATCTTACATGACCTGAATATCGTTTGACACAGGGTATGGGGCGGCTTGACCATGTCATTCGGAGTGTGAATAATGCTTGAAATGCCGCACCTACTAAGGTAGATATTGCATCTCACATCTCTTTATGTAATCAGATATGGTCGTCGTACAAGAATTAAATCTCTACTACATCTGAAGGTCATACCACATGTTTTAAATTCTTATTTGACCATGTCTACTATTCTTAACCATAATAATAATTAATTAAATAATTATTATTATTTAATTAAATCCAGCCCATAATTAGGAAAATAAATCATTTTCCCTGTCTGACCTAGAATTAAGGTGACATCAAATCTTGCTAAGCTTAAGATTTTAGATGAAATCCTAGCCAGACATCTTATTTGCACATGTTCAAGAACATATTTACCCTCAGGTGTAAATTGAAGTATAAAAAGTGTAAATTGTAAATTGATTGATACCAAGTAGAGGTGAGGGATTGTAAAATATTTCACATTTACTGTATAGTTTCTTTTGTAAAGTTTTATTGACAAGCTTTTTGTACAGAAGTAGTAGTTATTGTTTGGGATGAATGAAACTAATTTGGTGCAAAAAAAAAGGAATCTTGAAAGAATATGTTTGCACCAAATTTTTTTTGATCCAATGTGTTGCACCAAATTGGTTATAATTATTTTTATTTTTGAAGTATGATAAAGTTTACCCTAACTTCTCAAATATAAAAAAAGATATAAAAGTAATTAACACAAAAGTCAAATGACCAAGTTGTCATTTAACAACTTGGTCTCACCTCATCCTCATTTGGTGCTATGAACAGTGCCACACCAAATTGATGTGACACTGTTCACAACACCAAATTTTTTTTCTTGTGATTATAAATTTGGTGCCTTCCTTGGAAGATTTGGGAAGGCACCAAAGCACCAATTTGGTGTTTTGGTGCCTTCCTTGGAGATGGCCTGACAATTTCAACAAAAAAAATTATAAAAAAAAGATGTTTACCTAAAATATTGAAGAAAGAATAAAATGGAAAAAATGTGTTGCCACAATGGATGATAAGTTGATAACCGATAAGACAAAGGGCCACCACCACACAAAGAATCAAAAGCACAACGGCCACAAACTACCGCCACTTTACAAAACTAAACTAAAATACAATAAAATAATAATTTATATCTACATATTTATATACTCCGTATTTAATGAAAATTACAAACCAAAATTAAAAAAACAAAAACGAAAAAAGGGAGGAGAGAGAAAATGCTAACCAAAGCGGCAGCTTCAGTTTCAGCCTCTGTAACTGCTGCAACTGCCACATATTCATCATCCAAATCTTTGCTAAGCCTAAATCAAAGTCATCAACTTTTGTGTCTGAAAAGGCTGTCTTCTTCCCACTCTATTTCTGCTTTAGGCATCAAATGGAGAATTAGCAATTTTAGATACAATCACAAAATGGAGACTTTTCGTTTTACAACAAAGGCGTCCGCTCAGCCTCTGAAAAACGCCGACGAGCTCATTGACTCCGTCAAGACTTTCATCTTTGATTGTGACGGTGATTATTTCGTTCTCTTTTTCTCTTACTTTTCTTTTCAATTCTTTCACGTTCCGTTCATTATAATGAATTTGGGTGTTTTTATTTTCTTCCTTTTCAATGGAAAATTCTTACCCTTTTGGCTGGGATTGATTTCTTGCTTTTAATTTCTCATTATTATAAAAAAAAAAATTGTTGTGTGGTTTTCAATGAAATTTACAAGGAAAATGTATTTCTGGGGTGCATTAGTTTTCTTAATGTTAGATTGTAGGCCAAAAAAAAAACTTAGAAAAATTGTCTAATAGATCATATTTTGCAGGAGTTATATGGAAGGGAGATAAATTAATAGATGGAGTCCCTGAAACTCTTGATATGCTTCGGTCAAAGGTTTGTATTTGATCCTGGAAATTTACATTTCCCTTAAACTCTTCAGTCTTGTTTTCCTTCCTTTTCAAACTTAGAAGGTAAAGTAGCAGTAGCACTTCATATTTGGTATTGCTGCAATCAATTTTATGGCACATTAAAACAAAAAGATGCCTTGATTTATGGCTAATAGGCAAATAATTTCTGCTCTTGTTGTTCAGGGAAAGAGGTTGGTTTTTGTTACCAACAACTCAACAAAATCTAGGAAACAATATGGTAAAAAGTTTGAGACACTTGGTCTGAATGTCAATGAGGTAAGTCCATGTCACTCTATGAATCCACAGTAGTGTTCGCTCTATCTGTAAACCACAAGTTTTTGACTTGATTAATGTTCTCAGGAGGAAATTTTTGCGTCATCATTTGCTGCTGCTGCGTATTTGAAGTCTATTAACTTCCCAACAGATAAGAAAGTAAGTAGGATTGAACCTTTCTGAGTTCTCTGCTGAATAAACTGAAAATCTGCCGTAAGGTCACCATCATTATGCCTAATTCCATTGTTTATCTAGGGACCAAGATTTTAGCTTACCATTTGAAGGCCAATTTGCTATAATATTCTGTTTTGCTGTCTTTGTTTGTGATACTTCTATTTCTAGTGTTGCAGCATCATTACTAACATCATCTTTCGATCTTGTACATCTATATGAACATTCTGTGCTTATTGTTCTTGTGTTTCTTAAAGTTACTCTGAGTTTATTTATTTGGTGATTTTATATGAATAATAATGGACTGATAGCTGCTGGTGGTTCAAGGTTTATGTCATTGGTGAGGATGGCATCTTGAAGGAGCTTGAGCTTGCTGGATTCCAATACCTTGGTGGACCAGTATGTATGAGTTTCAATTTTACATATTTTACTATATAATTTTCCCTGAGCATGATGGCATGATTCAAAGCAGTTAACATTCTACTGAAAATGACCATTTGTATGTTTAATTTTTACTTGAATTTTCTGTGTTTTACTTTTACACTCACAGACTGTGGTGTAAGGTTGGTGGGGTTTTCGCTAAGCATAACCTCAAAGCCAAATTCATTTGTTTGAAAGCAGTTTCTTAATTAGCTAACAATTTTTAATGCAGTTTGCTTCTTTTTTTTTTTCCGTATCCTTTTGAACTTTTCACATGAAGAGCAAACTTTTTTCTTATTGCTGACATTAGCTATTATCGTATGTATTTTGCAGGACGATGGTGAAAAGAAGATAGAACTAAAGCCAGGGTTTCTGATGGAGCATGATAAAGATGTGAAGTCATCTCCTCTTGTTTCTTTTCTCATTCCTTTACTTAATTCCTCCTTTCGGCTCTAAATATTAGAAACCATGGAAAATTTTTCAATGATGATCAACTCTTGTTTTTTTCAACAAAAAGAAAAATAAAATTACAGAGTCAACTTCTTTTTTTGAACTTTCAATCGTGATAATAACTTTGATTTTTTTTTCTTCTATTTTAAACGTAGGTTGGGGCTGTTGTGGTTGGATTTGACCGGCATTTCAATTACTATAAAGTCCAGTGAGTTCTTCACTTTTATACATATTTGTATAAATGCTAACATATCAACTTACTTATGCCACAAAATTCTGATGAAAAGGAACTCGGCCCAAAGATTTATGAAAAGAAATAGAGCATACCTGTAACCAAAAGATAAGTACATTGATGAATATTTTGATATGTAATAATAGTATTCAGAGGTAAAGGATTTATGAATTGACAAATGAAATATTTTAATCACTGTGGATTGGGATTCTAAGGAATAAATTAAATTAATACTATCAAAAGTTTGCGGATAAAAATGATATTTGAATGATACTCCAAGTGGTTAGTACCAGAAAGGAAATGATACTCCACAGTGCATAAAACCTCATAAGAATTTCAATTCTCAGGGCATGGATTAACGAACACATAAGGTTTTGTTGATTTTATGCTGTACTGATTTTTTTATTCTGTTATTTAGGTATGGAACACTTTGTATACGTGAAAATCCGGGGTGTCTTTTCATTGCTACAAATCGTGATGCTGTAACTCATCTCACAGATGCACAGGAATGGGCAGGTTCTATTCTCTTTCATCTTGAGTGAATTTTTCTATCAAACATCTTCCCTTATTAAGTTGCCATAAATCAATGGTTTCAAAGCTTGACAAAGTTATTTTCTATTGTTGTGAAAGACTTATGATTGTTATGCTGAATGCTGGAGAACTAATAATTTGAGTTGTTATCATCTATTTTGGCATTTTATGGAAATAAAATGCAACATTTTATCATCTATTACATCAGGCAGAGTTTTATCTTCGCTTTGGACTCTCTCAAATTACAAATTGTCTTGTGCAATTGTAAAACAAAGACTGAATTTCCTGGAATTTGATTTACTGGATGGAGTTGTGTTGGTTAGACTGGCCTTACGGTATTGATACACTAAAAAAATTCTTTTATAGATGAAGAGGGCTGGTTCCTTTAGGAGTGCTAGCTTTAATTAATTTTTCTGTTTTTCGTGTAATGTTTTATAAAGATATTGATATTAGTATCAAGTAGTTATACGAAAACTGTCTTGATGCAGCGTGTTTCATGAAGTCTTTAGTTTAATTTTATTTCTGTCTTTATTTTTAGATTTAGGTTAGTATAAGGCTTTTATTTTCTTATTTTAGTTAGTATTGGGCTTTATGGGCTGTTAGGCTTTTAGGTTATTTAGTTTTATGACTTCTTATGCTTGGCCGTCAAGTCTCTAAGTTTTTTGTTAGCATTAGGTTTTTTAGTTTAGTATAAATAGGCAGCTTTAGGATTTTCCAAAGTAGGTTGTATTTTGAGAATTATGAATATTTAGTCAGTTTGACTATGGAGGTTTTGCGTAAACCTTGTTTATCCCTTTTCAATCTTATTCTATTCTAGCCCTTTCTTGTGAGTGAATTCTATTCTATTCCTTCCGCTACGTTAATTGGTATCAGTAGCCTTTAAGTTCCTGCGTGGAATTAAACAATGGCAGCCCGTGGCAGAGGCAGAGGTAGAGGAAATCAACAGAACGAGATGGCTGAGATGTTGAGAGCGATTGAAAGCTTGACCCAGACCGTAGAAGGCTTACGGCAAGCTTTGCAGCGCCAGGAACCAATGGGAGTTCCAGATGGTGTTCGCAACCGCGAGGTTGGAGATCTCGTGGAGGAAGAAGATCTTGAAGATCTTGAGGATAACAATCCTTTTCATAACACTGGAATCACAGATCAAAGGATGAAAAGCCTTTTCATGAAACTGGAACCACAATCGAAGCGATAGGATGTGAATTTGATATGGATTGGTATGAGTTAGAACCTATTTATGATAAGTATGATGATGAGGAGGAAGATTCTGATGCCTTTGGAGAAGGAGAAGATTCTGATTTCTTTGTTTGTGAAGGAGAACAATCTGATTTCCTTCTTGATGAAGGATTTGTTTGTGAAGGAGAGGATTCTGATCTTGTCTTTGATGGAAAAAGAATGGAGAATGATGTTTCAAAACAAGATGTTTGTGATTTTGAATGGATGGATGTTGGATGGCTATTTGATTATGATATGAATCAAAAGAAGAAGCCGAAGCCAAATAAGAAGAAAAACACTAAGTATACTTTGCCTAAGTTAGCAGCAAAGAAAATTGTAAAAGCTGGTGGCAGCAATGCAAAGGAGAAGCAAAATTCTGTTGATCCATACATCTACAGTAAGTATGCTAGGACTCGATGGGAGACTTGATGGAAGAAGACGACAAGTGAGCCACTGGACAAGTGAGCTGCTGGTTTGGATGTCTAGAAGACGACTCGACAGGAGTCGAGTTTTTTTTCCAACCTGGGGGGAATGATGCAGCGTGTTTCATGAAGTCTTTAGTTTAATTTTATTTCTGTCTTTATTTTTAGATTTAGGTTAGTATAAGGCTTTTATTTTCTTATTTTAGTTAGTATTGGGCTTTATGGGCTGTTAGGCTTTTAGGTTATTTAGTTTTATGACTTGTTATGCTTGGCCGTCAAGTCTTTAAGTTTTTTCTTAGCATTAGGTTTTTTTGTTTAGTATAAATAGGCAGCTTTAGGATTTTCCAAAGTAGGTAGTATTTTGAGAATTATGAATATTTAGTCAGTGTGACTATGGAGGTTTTGCGTAAACCTTGTTTATCCCTTTTCAATCTTATTCTATTCTAGCCCTTTCTTGTGAGTGAATTCTATTCTATTCCTTCCGCTACGTTATGTCTTCTGCTCTTTCTTAAAGATTTTAGGGAAGGTGCTTTTAATTGGAGAGACTAAAACATGGAGAAACTTTGAGCGATGTAGGAATCATGATGGAAGTGATTGGAACTTATAGGTCCACATTTTACATTTTCTTCTTATGAAGCCATTATACATGAACTGTCGAAGATTGCATCTTCTTTTTGGTACATACTACATAGCATATAACGACCTTTCATTTCTGTTATTGCTGTGCTTTAAGATATCAATACTTGTATTTTCTTGACTCTATTGATCATCATTTAACTTTTGAAAAACTTAAGAGTCAAACCAATAAGTTTTTCGCGAAGGGAAAAATTTTATATCCTTAGGCATATCAATAGCAGTCGATGTTCCATATATTACTTAAAAGTAGAGGATTTCCCTAAAGAATAATTAAAAGCAGTTACTTTTAATTAGTCAATTAAAATGACAAATAAAAGACAAGGGAAAAAAGTGGGTACTGTTAAAGGCTAAGAACTACTAAAGGTTAAGTTTCAGATCTTTTAAACTGCAGAGCAACATTCTTGGAAAATACATATCCTAAAAACTCTTTCATCCCATTTTTTCATTGTGAGCTTTATCTCACAATACAATCTTTTATCTTAATTCTGCAAATCAATATTGTGTATGTTTGGTATACAGGTGGTGGCTCTATGGTTGGTGCCATCTGTGGATCCACTCAACGGGAGCCACATGTTGTGGGAAAGCCTTCAACCTTCATGATGGACTACCTAGCAGACAAGTATGGTTCCAAACTTTAATGATACTCTATTTTGTCTCTTTTTCTGCTTCTTGGCATTTGTGCGGAATCAGAATGAGCACTCCATTGACTCATTATTAGAAGAGATTAATATGTGCTTAAACAGGCAGTTTACAGGTATAATTATCATTGATTAGACATTCTCTAATATATCTGGCCAAACAAGACACTGTATAATACGTTTGTTTTCGAACTAGAAGTTTTAATTCAGGATTTATTGTCCTGTACTTTAAGTTGATAAAAGATTAGACCACAGGAATCAGGTTTACAAATGATAAGTATGGAGGGAACATGAATTTTAAACAAATTGGCAGTTCTTAAACCCCATTAGGAATGTTCTGTATAATAACCATACAAAGCAGTGGAGTTTTAGAGACTTTATTGGTATTTTGGTCTATTCATTTTATAAGGTGTAGCAAAGACATGCTCCTGTCTGTTTTCTTTATGGAGTTTATTTAAAGTTTTGGGGATTATTTCATGTTCCTCCTTTCTCTATTTTGGGTGCTTTTTACCTTCCACTTCTCAAAGGTTAGATCCTTTCAAGCAAGTTGAACCATTTTTAGTCTGTTTTACAAAGTACATGGCAATGACACGCAATGAACCATTTTTAGTCTGTTTTACAAAGTACATGGCAATGATAGGCAATGGATAATGCCAACTGTTTCGTTGCATAAAATTAACAGGTTTACTCTCTAACAATATTGTTTTTATGTTATATATATGACAGGTTTGGCATTCTCAAGTCACAGATATGCATGGTCGGGGACAGATTAGATACTGACATATTGTTTGGACAAAATGGGGGCTGCAAAACTCTTCTTGTTCTCTCAGGTAATTTGTTAATCCATAGTTTTTCTTCTTCCAACATTAGGTTGTTTAATAAATGTATAATCAAGATTTCTTCTTCTTCTTCTTCTTCTTTCTTTTAAATAGGTGTGACCTCCTTGTCAATGCTTCAAAGCCCCAATAATTCCATACAACCTGATTTCTACACCAACAAGATATCAGATTTTCTCTCTCTCAAAGCTGCAACTGTATGAATATCAAAGGAGTTTGCCTTATTGTGGTTTTAAGCTCTTCTCACATAACTGCTTTGCCAACTGTGCTACGATCAGATTTAGAAGCCCTTATATACAGTGCTTGAAATGAATATTCTTGTAAGAAACCGATTTTTGGTTCCATGTTCTGCCTATGCTAAATGCACTAAGAAGCTGGGCAATGGTTCACAACAACATTTGTTTTAAATTGTAAAAGTTGTTCATCAATTATGCGCGGTAGATTATTGTCAAATTCGACAAGTGTAATTGCAGACCAGAATGGATTTTGTATATCATGATACACACTTGGTTATAAATATCAATGATGCAGATTTTAGTGCTCCATTACAAAAGAGCAGGTGCATTTGTATTGCATTATAAATGACATGCTGATAAGATTTGTTGGCCATGAAACTTCCTGCTGCTTTTGCTTCTGCTTTGCTGCACCTTGATTATTATTGAAGTAAGAAAGCCATACATAACTTACAAATATTATCGCTATTATCAGTAGAGGCAAAGTGAACTCAACCTGAAAAAAACTCGCCCGAAAATCCGAATCCGAACCCGATCTGAATCCGATTGACTAGAAAAAGTCAATTATCCGAACCCGCCTGAACCTGAAAAAATCCGAACCCGAAAAAGATCAAATCCGAAAAAACCCGAACCCGAAAAAGTTCAAACCCGAAAAAACCCGAATCCGAAAATTTATGAAAATTTCATTTATGCCGTATAATTTTTCATATGAATAAGTTTAAAAGGTAAATTAATAAATTACTCATAAAATTTGAAAGGTAATGACATTATTCATCTGGAAACAAGGGGTAAATGATCTGGCCAAAACCCAAACTAAACCTGAATCCGAATTAACATGACCCAAATTCATCCCGAACCCAAATTAATCTGACCCAAATTCAATCCGAATCCGATTCAGACCCGAACCCGAAAATGACCCGAACCCAATGAGCCGAGCCCAAACCCAACCTGACCTGCCCGTTTACCACCTCTGATTATCAGCTCCAACACCATCATGATTGCGAGAACTTTTGCTTGCAGCCGAGCAAAGAACAATCTTTCTCAGAATATAGTGTTTTGAGAGGGAATTCTAAGCAAAGTTGCTTCTTATATAGATAGGGTCTGTTCCATCATCCATCTTTGAATTTATTTGGATTTAAGTATATTTCTCAAAAAAAAAAAAAGTATATTACTAATCTAGATAGATATTAAGTGATTTTTTCTCACTTAACAATACTATTCCAAGGAGTTTAATACAGATACCGACGAATATATCGAAATATCGATGAAATTCAAAAATAAGAGGTCAAAAATGTACTAAAACAACGGATATTTATAGTAAGCGTTTGAATTTTGGCTTCAAATTTTGACCCATGATTATTTACATATTTCCACATATTTTAGAGTAAAAAAAATATGATAAATAGAGTATATGTAGACATTATTTTTATTTTTTAATATTTTTACTGCGAAAAGCCAAAAAGCATATATAATATGTATACATCAAATATACTAATTTAATCATACATTTATTTTTTTTTCAAAATGATGGTTACCAAATAAATCACTTCATGTAGCGGTGTACGGGTCTTCCTGTTCGTTTCCAATCCCAATCTCATTAATCAAAAAGTTTATTTCTCCAAAAAAAAAAAAATCACTTCATTAAATGCAAAAGTTTATGATTTTTTTTGAAACAAGAAAGTAGTAGATCATATTTATAAATGCATCATATATATATATATATATATATATATATATATTAAATGTTACTTGAAAGATCCACGGAATTTACCAAAGGCCCCTTTTGAGGATCGATGAGGAGCCTCAATTTGAATTTTTTTTTGTCATTTTCTGTCTTTTCTCACTTAGTTAATTACTAAGAAATCCCTCAATTAGTTTCTCACCATTCCCTTTTCCTCCAACCCTTTTTCGTAATTCCAAGAGTTTTAACCAGTTGAATGTGAAAACATTTATTGACCATAAAATCATGTATTTATTTATTTACTAAGAAGGTGATGCGCCCAAAGGGAATGATGCACCAAGGACTTATCATGGACTTGAAGATGACAGAGGAGAGCAAGGAGAGGATGTGCATGGGTTGCATGGAGGCATGGATATGCATGGAGACCATGGAGATAACGGTGGACTTGTTTCAAGACCAAAGACGGTGCCAATTGATCCATTATGCTTGCCTAATGGTCCAATGACAAGATCAAGAACTAAGAAGTTCAAGGATGCACTATTGGGTTTTGTTCGAAGTCATCTTGATGATATGAAGACCATTCAAGTTCAATTGAAGAGCTTTGATGATGATTTGAGCAAGAAAACACCAATCAATTACAAGTTCATCATTTTGCTTGCTATTGATTCTATATGGCCGGATTGACATCGTGGCATGAGCCCATTAGCATTAGTTTGCTTTGTTTGAGCTTAATCCTATCTTAAATTAGCTTATAATTATGTTTAGATGACATTGGATTGGGCCTTGTTTGACTAAGTCCAATCCTTGCTTAATTATGCTTTGTTATTTACTTTTCCTAGTAAGACTTGGTTTAGGCTATTTCCTTGTCCTTTCCTTTATGTGTAAACCGTTCTTAGCCTTGCAATTAATGCTAGGTTGGTTATCTAAGGAGGTTTCGGTCGACTTTATGCCTATATAAAGGCACCAATACCTCTTGTAAACACAAGTTAAGTTGATCAATAAAATTGAGGGTTATTCTCTTTGATAAATTTAGCTTCATTGTTCTAGTTTGAGCATACTTTAGGGTTCTTCAATCTTGTAGAGTCCTTGTAAGCAATTAGGTTCCGTGAGCTTAATTGTTTGTGAATCTTGTGATCTTAGATTGATAATTGGAGATCTAGGTCCGACGAAAGAAGAGTTAGGCTAGGTCTATTGATCTACAAATCTAGAAGTTAAAGTTGTCAAGTTCATCTTTGGAGGCTTTTCAAGGATAGATTTGAATCTTACACCCCTTGATTCGTATCAATTGGTATTCAGAGCAAGGTTGTTCTTCTTCAATCGGTAAATCTATCCTTCTATTCATCATTCATCAAGTTTTTCATCCATCAACATCTATAGTGTTCATATAGCAAGTTTTCTCTCCAATCTGTAGAAACTTGTGAATTTTATTACGGATTCATTATAACTCCAATTGCTTTGAAATTTCGGAATTGAATCCCTCATACTTTGTAGTTATATCGAAAAGTATCAAAAAAATAAAAAAAATAAATAAAATAATTTAGACCAGAAACTTGTGATTTTTGTTCTAGATTCATTAGTGGTCAGAAAGCTTTGAAATTTCATATTTAGAGCTTTTATGTTGTGATCTTTCTGGGGAAAATATTGAAAAATTCAAAACATATCTGTAGTGATTTTGCAAATTTTCAGATTTAGGGTTCTTATTTAGGATTTTTGGGGATTAGGGTTTTGTTTTGTGCAATTGATTCAATTGGTTGCAATTAACCCTAATTAATTGTTTGTTTGAGGTTCTTGGGTTGCTTTTGCTGTAATTGAAGGTTTAATTTGAAGAATTTCAGGCACTATTGGATCCAAGTGGTATAAAATTGGAGTTAAGTGGTAACTAGGGTTCTTGAAATTATTATTGCGTTTTGGGTTGTTTGATTGTGTTTTTGCAGATTTCAAACACAAAGAAGTTGCAAGATTGGTTTGGTTTGGTTTGAGATCACTTTCCTTTGATTCACAATAGTTTTCCTACTAATTGTTTGTTCCTCAAGTAGGTCACGAGAAGAAAGAAGTTACTCAAACAAGTTGCTCTTATTAGGCCTATTGAAGCTAAAGAGGTAAAAGGCAAATGGTGTGAGATCATCAAGAGAGCTTAGTGGACCGCCAATCCATCTAGCTTTTGTGTGCAAACACGAGAGCACAACAAGGTATACACACACACTAGTGAGGATTTTTGCTACTAGCTTTTCTTTTTGTTTTAGGTACAATGGAATAAGAGCAAAATCAGGCCAATATGGCTACCATGTTGCAAGCTATAATGCAACAATTAGGCACCATGTCTACAAGAATGGATGCCATGTCCACACAAGTTAATCAAAGATTGGACACTCTAGAAGCCCAAAATCAACAAGTTCAACCTCCCCAACCAAGGGTCAATATCACACAAGGTATTGGACAAGGAGTACAACAACAAGCTCAAAGACAAGTTGTTAGGAGAGGTGATCCAATGGAGAGATTGAGAGAACAAGAACTTGGAGGCCAAGCTTACAATGAGAACTTGCGGCCTAGGAGCGGTGGTGATAGAGAAGAGCCTAAAGACAACATTAAGTACAAGATTCCTAAATTCAATGGGAGAGGGACTCCTGCGGATTCTTGGAGTGGGAATCGAAATTGGACATGTACTTTGATTATCATCCCTTTTCCGAATCTAAGAAGGTACAAATTGTTATCCTTGAGTTTGTTGAGAATGCTTTAAATTGGTGGAATCAATTGGTGCAATCTAGGAGAAGAAATTTGGAGAGACCAATTGAAGCATGGGCTGAATTGAAGAGTGTCATGAGGAAGAGATTTGTGCCAAGTTTCCACATCAACTCTCTTTATCAAAGTTTGCAAACCTTAAGGCAAGGATCTAAGAGTGTTGATGAGTACTATTCGAAGATGATGTTGTTGATGTCTAGGGCTGAAATTGAAGAAGCTCCACAAGCTACTATGGCTAGGTTTCTTGTGGGCTTAAATAGGGAGATTAAGAGTGAGATTAAGAGTCCTTTGCATGATAATTCTGTTTTGATCTTACTTTTGTTTTGAAATACACTTGTGAGTACTAACAACTTGGCTAGAGAAATTCCAAGCAATATTGTGTCTTTTATGAGTGATTTTGTAGGAATTGGAGTTGTTTTGATGCAAGGAGGGAAGTCTGCAGTTTACTTTTGTGAGAAAATTCCTAGTGGATTGCCATCCATTAGAGGGATTGAACTACATCCCAATGTTGTGCAAAACCAGTTCATTGAGAGCTTTCCATATATGGTGCGATATAAGTAAGATTTGAGGACAAATCTTCTTCAAGGGGGAGGGAATGATGCGCCCAAGGCTTATCATGGAGGGAATGATGCGCCAAGGACTTATCATGGACTTGAAGATGGCAAAGGAGAGCAAGGAGAGTGATCGGTCGTCAGCAAATAATAAAAATAATCCCAACAATTACTAACTATAAATAACTAGGGCAAGTAGGGGTCGATCCCACAGAGAGATATGTTATTATTCTTTTTCTTATTAAAAACAAAGTAAATTAAGAGAATTTTGGAAGTAGAATTGAATTAAATCTAGCAAACAAGTAAAATTAACTAAGAAAACAATCAAGGAAATTAAAGAAAACAATTATTCAAAAAGCAGTGAATAGATTGAGAAAATAATTAAAGAAAACCCTCCAACATAGAATTAATCTCCCTCTTGACATAAATAACATGGATCATTGATATCTAAAGATTATGAAAACTTTGGATAGCTTGTTGGAATTAAATCCTAAATTACCTTAATTAGATAAGATTTCCTTTCCAGGCTTAAATTATCTCTATCATTCTTTTAGCAATTAATTTCCCTTCCGGGCTTAAGAACCACTAAAGAACAAAACATTAAGAACTAGTAATTTATAAACAAGCACAACAAACAATTACTTGCCAATTGATTCTTATCTCTCTTGGAAGGAATTTCCATTCTCCTCCAATTGCTACAAACAATTAAATCCGAATTTTCATCCTAGATTTAATCTAGCTAATGTTAACTTAATTTATCAAGATAGTGTCGACTCCAATCAATCAAAACAAGCAAATCTACAAATCTTCAAGCAAATCTACAATATTTTCTTATAGGCAGAGAATACATAAAAACCTAGACCTATGGTAGCTATTTATAGGAGAAAAATAACCTAAAGACTCCTATTAAACTTAGTATAGGACTCTAGGACGTTCTAGGGGCTGACTTGGTCTCCAAGTTGGCTTAAAAGTCTTCCTAGGGTCAAAATCCAAGTGAAAGTAGGATCCTGAAATTTCCAGAAATCGCACAGCAACTTCGACATCAGTTTTTGACTTGAAAGCGGCAGAACTGGGCTTTGAACTTCAAAGAAAAGTTGTAGATCTCGGAGTTAGCTTTCCAACGGCTACTCATGGGCCTAAAACGGACATCTGAGCAGAAAGTTATGGCCTTTTTACCGAGACTGCGCTGAATCCTAATCCAAATAGGACTAGTATCGGGATTGTTGCGGAAATTGGATATTCTCTTGGGCTTGTGTGGAAACTGGGATTTTAACTCCAATTGTGTACTTATATGGGTTGAGTATTATCCCATATAAAATATCCAAAATTCCAAAGCTTCCGGGCTTGTCTTCGATCCTTTGCAATAAAAGCTCTAATCTTCAATTCTTGCTCCTTGAAATAATTCTTCAATAATCTTCAAATCTTCAAATTGTCTTCAAGAAATCTCCAAACACGAACTTTGCATCTTCAAATTTATACTCAAAATTACTTTACTCATATCTATGTAAAAAGTCATCAAACTAGCTCCAAAAGTAGTGAAAACTAACAAATTTCCAATTTCACATCTCTTAAAGACTCAAAACACACAAAATAAGGCAAATTAGAGCATAAATAGACCAAAAAACATAGTAAAATAGCCATAAAAATAGGGTTGTTTTTGGCTCGATCAGAGAGGATGTACATGGGCTGCATGGAGGCATGGATATGCATGGAGACCATGGAGATAACGATGGACTTGTTTCAAGACCAAAGAAGGTGCCAATTGATCCATTATGCTTGCCTAATGGTCCAATGACAAGATCAAGAGCTAAGAAGTTCAAGGATGCACTATTGGCCTTGTTCGAAGTCATCTTGATGATATGAAGACCATTCAAGTTCAATTGAAGAGCTTTGATGATGATTTGAGCAAGAAAACACCAATCAATTATAAGTTCATCATTTTGCTTGCTATTGATTCTATATGGCCGGATTGACATCGTGGCATGAGTCCATTAGCATTAGTTTGCTTTGTTTGGACTTAATTCTATCTTAAATCAGTTTATAATTATTTTTAGATGACATTGGATTGGGCCTTGTTTGACTAAGTCCAATCCTTGCTTAATTATGCTTTGTTATTTACATTTCCTAGTAGGACTTGGTTTAGGCTATTTCCTTGTCCTTTCCTTTATGTGTAAACCGTCTTTAGCCTTGTAATTAATGCTAGGTCGGTTATCAAAGGAGGTTTAGGTCGACCTTATACCTATATAAAGGCACCAATACCTCTTGTAAATACAAGTTAAATTTATCAATAAAATTGAGGATTACTCTCTTTGATAGATTTAGCTTCATTATTCTAGTTTGAGCATACTTTAGGGTTCTTCAATCTTGTGGAGTCCTAGCAAGCAATTAGGTTCAGTGAGCTTAATTGTTTGTGAATCTTGTGATCTTAGATTGATAATTGCAGGTCTAATTATCCATCCAAGGCGACGAACAAAAAAGAAGAGTTAGGCTAGGTCTATCGATCTAAAAATCTAGAAGTTGAAGTTGTCAAGTTCATCTTTGGAGGTTTTTCAAGGATAGATTTGAATCTAACACCCCTAGATTCGTATCAGAAGGCCCTTAATTATTTTCTGAACCATCCCTTTTTCCTCCAGTCTTATGAATTTACTATTTGATCCCATGTTTGGGTTAATGAGGGACAAGATTATTAAACATTATAGTCTTTTTCCACCTACCAAATTACTTTAAGGCCCTAAATTTTGGTTAATGTTGAGATGGATAACTCTACTTTTTGGTCTTTTGCTAAGGTGAATGTGAACGTAATCAATTATGGTTTTAAAAGTAAGTTTATCTGCAATATTAATTGTTTTAAAAAATGCATTATTATACATTTCATTATCAAATTAAATGATTATAGTCTTAATTTTCCAAAAAAAAAAATTACGATTATAGTCTTATAAATTCATGAAATGATGTTTTTTTTCTCCTTGCTTATATTGCAATATATCCTTCTATCTCTAATCGATAAATTAAGCGATAATGGGAAATTGTATGACAACAACTACAAAAACATTTTTTTTCCTACAACAGCATGTTTTAAGGCACTACTATTTTACTTTGCCATATTAGTTCTTCAATTATAAGATTTGCTCCAAATATCGAATTTCCTAACCACCTACTCACATATATGATAAATAACTGAGAGAAAAAAAGCTCTATAACTAAAATGATTTGCTAGCCACACATCAAGAATGCTCGACGCGCCAGCATGAGCCAATCAGCTTGTGTAGACAACATAATTTGGACCTAATTCATTTTTAGACATGAGAAAAGCCAAACCCAAGATCAGTCTTTTTCTTTAGTCATTATGAGTGTATTATGTTGGGCCCATTTTGGACCCAAAGAAATTGAGGCCAAACAAATGGTGGTTCTTTATTTTTATTTTTACTTGGGTTGCAAAATTTGGATATGAGGAAAATGAAGAGCAGGTTTTGAATTTTAAATTTAAGTGGGATAATAGGATAAAGCAAGAGATTTTTTGGGTCCAAGTAAATAGAGTTTGGTGGAACTGAATTAGATGGGAAGTGGAGTACTAAAATTTTGGGACTCATGTATCTATAAAAAGGCAGCAGATTTATTCGGAGAGGGTGACGTTTTTGGGAACTCTGTAAAAAATGAAACTCTCTAATGATTGAAGTTTTTCGTCTGACTCCCAAAAATAATAAAAAGGAAGGCAAGAGTTCATAAAAAAAGATCATGAAGAAAGAAAGCTTGAAACTTGAAAGTTGAGTAAGGACACGCTTCCCAAGTCGTAAAAAGTCTGCCAAAAGTTGATCATCTTCTTTAGTTGGTAAAAACCTCTTTCCTGTTCCTTTTTTTTTGTTTGTTTCTTCATGTGGACCATTGACTTGTATTTGCTAAATGAAACAATCTATTTACATATTCATTCTCCTGTCAATTGAATCCTTGGCTTTTTATTTGGTTTCTATTTAAGTTTCTTTTTATTTGCTTTATTTCATATTTATTTATGTGGTCATTGCGCAAGTAGTATCTTTTTATTTAATATAAGATAAGATTCCCTGTAATTCCTTTAATATGTACAATATGAGTATATGGCAATTTGTTTGTGATTAAATTATACTATGCGATACCATGTATTTACAATGTGTTTCTATGTATTTGTTTATATACGTTAACCTTGGGTAGAATTTAGTCAATTTAGTTTTTTAGTTTCATAATTAATTTAGGGTTTAGTTTAATTTTTAATAATTTAGTTTAGTTAGATTAAATTAGGACCAGGTCATATGCATTCATATTATTAATGCAATTGTATTAACTGTTGCACGCCACCTAAAATTGTCGGTAACCATAATCTCTCTGATGAATGACTTTTTGAGAGTGATCAAAGATTCGGGACTCTTTGAAAGTTTTTGAGGATGAGATGGTCTTTTTCGGAATGCTTCAGGTTCTGGGCACATATCTCGGAAAGGATTGTCAATAACCCGATATTATGTTAATTGACCTTAATTAACTTGAACACTGCAGTCATTTTTCATCATTCTGCATACATGCATTATTTGGGAAAA
>AWWV01007357.1:0-38430 GCA_001974805.1 Corchorus capsularis
TTAAATTATTATTTAAATAAATTAATTATATTCTTAAATCCTAAATTAATTATAGTTTTAAATCCTAAAATATATTAAATTCCATGTCATAATCCTAAATCGCGTTTTTTTTACTACATAAGAACAAGAAAGAAACATAGTTGGTAGATACTACGGTCTTAGTGTGCCAATACCAAGCCGGTCTTCATTCAACAGAGTATGGATTTCGTCAGGTGGTTCAGAACAAATGGAAAGTCCATGAGCAGCATCATGAGCCAACATCGCTAAACAATCTGCACAATGGTTGCCTTCTCTGTAGATATGACGGATTTCTTGTATCCATCCTCCCTTTATAATTTCCAAACAATCCCGCACAAGAGTATAACAAGGATGTGAACTCATAATTGAACTCCTTAGAAAGTGTACAACAATTTCTGCATCCATCTCCACAACTAACGGAGAACAACCTCTCGTCTTGGCCAGCATCAAACCTTGTCTCACACCCCAAAGCTCTGCCTCTAAACTATTGGTAGCTCCAATATTTATCATGAAACCCACCACCCAATTCCCGGCATCATCTCGAATTAACCCACCAGCAGAGGCGTGGTTATCGATATGACGCCTAGAACCATCGGTATTCAGTAGAAAACACCCAGGTGGTGGCTTACTCCACTTAACCAACAAACCCGAATTAGCACCCAGTTCCCTAGTAGGAAGGAAAAACTGACCTACCTCCACCGTTAATTTAACAACATACGAGATTCCGCATTAAGCCTCTGATCATGAAACACCAAGGCATTCCGAGTCTTCTACACGCTCCAAAGCAATAAAGGGAAAAGAGAATGCCAGAGGAACCCACTTCGTATCTGTACTCTCTTCGTTGCATTAGTAAACAACCAAGTTTCAAACTCCGGGCTATTATCCAAGCTGACTCCAAAACGTCGGCCAATACACTCCCAAATACCCTTGGTAAAAGGGCACAATCGAAAAATATGATCCGTAGATTCCAATCCATTGTGACAAATCCGACAAATAGCTTAAACTCCAATACCCTTTCTCTGAAGGATTTCCGAAGTATTCAAACAGTTGATGAATAAGAGCCAACAAAAGAAACGAACCCTTTCTGGAACAGGAAGTTTCCATATCCAAGAACAACGTCCCTTCCACCTATCATCAACCCCATGATTCATCAGGTTGCCATAAGCCATTTTCGAAGAAAACTAACCATGTTTCTCTAAACCCCATACGCATCTATCACCCTCCTCCATGGCTCGGAATATCGGTACGGCTCTAATTTCTTCTAACCGTAGAGTGGGAAGTAGCAGGTCAACATCTTCTAATTTCCACGATCCATCTAGTCCTGACAAAGAGGCAACATTAGCTTCTATATCAACAGGGGGTGCATTTGCATTGACATCTATAACAAGAGGCCCTTTCCCCACCCACTAATCAGTCCAAAGCTTTGTGTTCCTACCATCTCCAACTCGCCAACGTGTACCCCGTCGGACACAATCTCGAGTCTTCAAAATGCCATGCCATGTAGAGGAACAACGACCATTACAAGAAGCATCCACAAAATTCCGCCCCTTTAAATACTTTTTTTGAAAAACCTCGCAAGAAAAAGTCTGTTGGCGCACCTGCAATTTACAACCTGTTTTGGCCAAAAGAGCCACATTCGACATCCTAGCCTTGCGAAGTCCCAAGCCTCCATTGCCCTTAGGTCGACAGATTCTATCCCAACTCACTAGGTGCCCATGTGATTTGTCTGCTTCCCCACTCCATAAAAAATTACGGCTGCATTAATCCAACCTATTGCATGTAATTTGTCTGCTTCCCCACTACATAAAAAATTACGGCTGCATTGATCCAATCTATTGCATACAGAAACTGGAAACATAGTTGTTTGCATTGTATAAATAGGTTGAGCATTAAGAGTAGATTGAATCAAAGTCCTTCGAGCAGCATAGCTCAACACTTTCCCTTTTCCAATTATCTAACCTCCGCATGACTTTATCAATCACGTGTTTATACGTATCCTTTGTCACTCTCCCATGAATTATTGGAACACCCAAATAAGTATCCAACTCAGAGGCTAAAGGAATGTCGCAAACCCTACTCAAAGATCTTGCTTTATCAATAGGCACATTCGGTGAAAACCAAAGCTTTGACTTCTCCAAATTAACCTGCAAACCTGATGCATTGGAGAACTCGGTCAAGGTGTCCCTAACAACATCAACCTGAGCAGTCTCTGCAACATTAAAAAGCATCAAATCATCTGCAAAAAATAAATGGGAAATAGCAGGACCTAACTGAGACACTTTAACAGGTTGCCACAACTTTAATCTCACTTTCTCCAAAATCATATATGAGAGTCTCTCCATAACCATTATAAACAAATAGGGCGAAAGAGGGTCTCCTTGCCGAAGCCCCTCTCAGGCCTAAAAGCAGGAAGCACTTCACCATTCCATACAACTTCAATAGCCATATTGGAAATACATAACATAATTAATTCAATTAAGCTCATCGGCACATGAAAGAAAGATAACACTTCCCTAATAAAGTGCCACGAAACACTATCATAGGCCTTATGCAAATCAATCTTGCAAATCATGCCGCCCTTCCTACCGTTCCGGCCCATTAAGGAGTGAACCACTTCCTGTGTAATCAAAATATTATCCGTTGTACTACGACCAGATAAAAAACTATTTTGATAAGACCCTATGATCCGCTGCAAAATCGGCCTCAAACGATTCACTATCACTTTTGACAGTATTTTATATGAAGTATTCAGCAAAGTAATAGGCCTAAAATCCTTGAACGACACAGGTCTGGGAATCTTAGGAATCAAGACCATATGAGCCTTCAAAATATTTAAATCAACCTTCCTAGATTGCCAAGTCGATTCCACAAATTTAACTAAAGTATTGCAAACCACCGCCCAATTCTTTTGAAAGAAAATGGGTTGGATGCCATCAACACCTGGCGCCTTTAGCCCCTTCATAGTAAAAGTGGCTTCTTTTACTTCCTCTCTCTCTACCTGTCTAGTCAAACTTTGTTGCTCGTCTATAGACAGTTCCAAACTGAAAGTGTCATAAGCAGCATCTAAATGATCACAACTATGTCGAGCAAATAGAGAAGAAAAAAAATGATCACTTGCCTCCCAAGTTCAGCTTGATCGGATATCCATACCCCATCTATCTTCAAGCTGGCAATCAAGTTCCTTTGTCTACGAACCAGTGTGGATAAGTGAAAGAAGACGAGACTTATGAAGCCACATAATCTCCTCTTGTCACAGCACCTCATGATACTCATGTTGTAAGCAAATCTCAAGCTCTTTGAGGAAGGCCGAACTTCCATAATCAGGACTTTGTTGGATTCCTCGAATTCTAGCCACAAGAATACGTTTCTTCTTATGAATACAACCAAAAACATCTTTTTTCCAAACCAACACATCACGGGTTAACTCCTCAATAGCCATTGATAATTGTTCCTCACCCTTATTCCATGTAGACGCAAACAAAGAGTGAAAATCAGGATGAGAGAGCCACGCTGCTTCAAATCGTAGCAGTCAATTCTCTTTCGAACCAGTAGGCACACAATCCATGTCAAACAAAAGAGGGTGGTGATCCGAGCACAATCGAGGTAAAATAATGGCTTTAGCACCCGGATTTGCCTACAAAGCCTGTTGATTCCAAAGTACCCTATCAAGTTTCTCCTGTAAGACAATCCTCCCTCCAATTTTCCTAACCCATGAAAAGCGACAACCAGCAGATTCGGTATCAACTAACTCACAACTGCTCCATCTTTCTCTAAATGCAGTGATATGCCGAAACAGATCCCGAGAACTACTACTGCCTCCCCATCTCTCATTCAGCGAAGCAAAATCATTAAAATCCCCCAGCATCGACCACGGAGTAGAAACCGAATCCGCAAAAGACTTCAACTCTTGCCAGAACCGATCTTTCCAGGTACCATTTGGGCGTACATATACAAAAGAAACAATCTGTTTACTGGAATTTACCTCCAAGAGAGTATGAATGCATTGATCAGAGACTCCAATGATGTCTATATTCACCCTTGAACTATCCCAAAATAACGCAATACCCCCTACCATCCCATCAGTTGGGACTTCGAAACATCCTGAAAACTTCAAAGCTTTCCCTAACTTAACAACTGCATTAGAGTCAGCTTTAGTTTCAATCAAACAAAACACCTCCGGCTTATGCTCCCTTATTAATTCCTTCACAGTCCGACGAAATTTAGCATAGCCTATACCTCTACTATTCCAAATAATTAGCTTCATAAAGAAATATTATCAACTGGTTGGCGTTCAACGCCAAGTTCAACCGACATTGAGGAAACACCTCCATCTTGATTCTCGACTTGAGTTAGAATCACATCCGTCATCAAAGACTCTTGAACCACCGACGCCCCTTCTCCTTATGACCGGAGTCACCCGCCACAGCTTTACTTGCATCCAAAGAGACATCAGGAGCAGTAGGCGTGGGAGCTATGGCCTTATCCAATACCACGACTCTCCCTTTTTGTTGTCCGCCATTCACAAACTGCTCAGGCCTTTTGACAACATCTTTTTTTGCCAACCCATTATTCTTTAAACCCTTCTCAAAATTCTTAAAGGAATCCAACCCAACATCTGGCCCAGTAGAACTTCCTCATGCTTTGAAAGTAAAGCCCAATCAATCAAAGTCCACATGGTCTGCCAATTTTAAAGCTGATTTTCCCGCTCTCTTCTCATTATCCACAAAACGAGATTTGGGAGCAGAATGATCAATCCCTTTCCCATAGGAATTACCCCTTGATTTACTCCTATCAAAATCTTTTTCCACCCAGACCGACTTAACAGCCCCAGATTTCCGCCCAATTGGCTCTTTTGGAAAACGAGATTCTGTCCTTAAATCACGCTCCGAAGAATCCGCAGCCTGATCCTTTCCTTTTGTCACTCGCACCTTCGCCGGAAACCGTTTTCGGCGTTGCACCAGCATCCAAGGACCAAACTCCTTCTCCTCAGCAGGTGGTTGTGTCTTCGGCACCCTTTCTGAAGGAGTTTCCTCCACCGTAGAAACCTTGAGTTTCGAACAATCATCCTTACGATGGTCGAAAACACCACACTCAAAACAGATGAGCGACAACCCTTCATATTCAATTTTCACATCCCTCTGTTCCACCAACAACTTAGGCAACAACGGTTTAGTGAGATCCAATTCAACACACATTCTTGCATAACGCCCCTTTGATCCCTCGGAAGTCACTGGATCAATCTTGATAATTCTACCAATCCGTTCTCCCATCTTCCTCAATGCAATAGAATTAAAATACTCAACAGGAACGTTGGGGAATCTCACCCAAGCAATTAGCTTCTCAATCTTATCAGAACAAGGTTGGAACCTCGGCCTCCATTGACGCACGGTAAGATAATGCCCACCAATAATCCAAGGTCCTCCTTCCAGCACATGAGAACAATCCTTCTTCTTTTCAAAACGGATAATAAAATAATCGTGCTCCAAATCGGTGACCTTGTACTCTCCTTCCAACTCCCAAAGCTGTTTAATCTTAGCAGAAAGCAAGTTGTATCCCATGGATTTCCCTAATAGTTTTACAATCAATGCGTTCCTCCAAGGCTTAATCATCGCTTCCTTTTCCTCTTTGGTAAAGGTAATACCACCCTCCTCTCCTACCATCTGTTCATCATCGGAACCCACATCGCCAAAAGACAACACGTCTGCAACGTCCTCGTCCGTCCAGTCCTCCCAAACACGGGGCTCTTCTTAACCCCTTTAACAGTATCCGCAAACGATTGAGATTTTTCAAAAGAAAAACCCTCATTAATCCGTACTTGCTAAGAAACACCCTGATCCGCCGTTGAAGACGGCCGGTGTCGTTTATACCTTTTCCGATTATGCTTAAATTCTTCACTCTGAGGATCCGTATTTCGCGGTGCCTCCATCAATCCTAAATCGCGTTTAACGGCGCATGTATAGTACTACCTGGGTTCCGTTTGAAAAAAGCCAAAATTTAGCAAGTCCGAAAACATTTGGCCCTTATGTGGTCAAATTGAAACGTTTGACCCTTAATTGAGCAGACGCATAAACATTTAACCCCAAATTGAGCATTTATCCATTCTATAATAGTTTTTAACTTATTTCCATATCTATAATAATTTCGCCACATCATCATCATCTTATAATTTCTATGTTTCCTTTTTTTATTTTTCTCTAAGAAAAAAAAACACTTTAAATCTTAAAAACAATGTAATTTTATCTCTAGAGAAAATTCTCTTCATCTTCGATTTCGTTTCTTCTCTCAGAAAATTTTATCCTTTTTCACAAAAAAGAGAAAATTCTCTCCATCTTCGATTACGTTTCTTCTCTCAGCTCTCAAAAATATTTTTTCTTTTTGTAGTTGACAGTGACATCACTTGATCTTATCGATGGAATTTTTATAGTCATCAACACCATATGGAAAATCAAAATGGAAGAAGAAAGATGGGCAAAAAAGAGGAGAGAGACTTAGAAGATCATTATATGTTTCACTATTTTCTTATTCTTTCAAGCATTTTGGTCCCCTATCTCTTGTAATTATCATTTTTTTACAAACCAAAGCATCATAATTCAATAGTCCAATCGAATTAATAGGTGAGTTTGGACTTGGAGAATCTAAACTAGATATATTAATTTTGGGAGAGGTTTAAGTTGTCAATGTCGTTACGTTAACCCTAAATCACAAAATCAATATAAAGAACAACACTTTATTTCAAGGTTGACTCTTCTTCCCTCAGTCTTTTCTCATTTAGAGATGTGAGAGATTGTTGACTTGAACGCCACACCATGAATGGGTAGAAAGCTCATTAGAAAAAATAAAATAAAAGGTAAGGGACAAAAAGATTTTTTGGAAACCAAATTTTGCTATATTCTTTTTTACGTTTTTATTTTTCAAAAAATAAAAAGGACATGACTAGGTGAAATCCACCATAAATTGATAAATAAGTTCAAAACTATTATAGGATGGGAGAAATTGAGAAATAAGTTTAAAACTATTATAGGATGGGAATAAGTTTTGAAACTATTATATTTTTTTAAGAAAAAAAAAAAACTCACCTAGCCTACTAATTAATAAGCACTCCCTTCAAACCCTACTACTAATAAACTAAGTAATAAATAATTTTTTTATTGAAATGATAAGTTGTTTTCATCCAAAAAAAATGTTATGGGCTTCTCCTATACCCCGCCTGTAAAAGCAATTTCGATAACTAGAAGCACATTTATTCTTCGGACGGACACTAAAGTATGGGGACAAGCCTCTAATAATTTTTTTAAAAAAAATATTAACAACCAAATGATATCGTCATTGCAATCTTTATAAAAATTGCCATTTAAAACCTTCATTTGTTTGACATGTCTTCCCACACTATAATTCTATGTTGACTTTTAACCAATACAACATTAGTTGGATGAATTAAACATTTTTATATGGTGAACTATAGTTGGATGAACTAAATAGTTATATGGTGAACTAGTTAGTTTAAGCCTCCTATGCTAAAAGATTATAAGAGAGTTGGGATGCCAAAGAAAAACAACTAAATGCCATAGAAAAACGACTAAATAAATTGGGATAATTGGAGGAAATTAACAACCAGCAAATAAAAATCTCACTAAGAAACAAATAAAGGTAATTAAATCTACGATATATAATCATAATTAAAATCGTAATTCAACCATATTAGAATTTCTCGCCGTTTAGTAATCCTGATTTGTTATGTTTTTTCTAATAAGTACTATATCACTAGGCCAAATATCCAATTTGAGTTTAAACGTTTCACAACTTGCTCAATTTAGGCCTAAAGCTTTGAAGTGAACCAAATTAGGTCTAAATGTTTGCAAAACCAGCCAAATTGGGCCTAAATCAAATAGAAACTTTGATTTGAATGGCACGCGCTGTAAACCCGCGTTGGTCTAAGAAATAACGTGCCCATTTGGATTTTTTTGTGCCACGTATGAAATTATGAGGGGCAGGAAAATAGAAAAATAAAAGGAAAAAATTAAAGTCGAGCATACGTTTTATTTCATATATCAAAATTAAAACAAAACCAAGAAAGTGAATATTAATTCGATTTTTGATGAGTATGGGGTTTTGAGTTTTCGGTGAAAATCAAAATATCCTTTTGTTTTCGAATCAAAGTTGGTTTCAATATTGGGATTTATGGTTTGGGATTGGGTTTCAAAATTGGGATTTATTTCGAAATCTAGGTTTGGGATTTATGGTTTCAAAATTGGGGAGGATTATCATTCGAAATCTGAGTATAAAGTTGAAGCTCTTGGTGTTACTCCTCGGCTTATACTTGTTGATCACCATGGAAGACGAAGATGGAGCTGGAGAAAACAGACTGCAGTTGACCGTAAGAATATATGTCTTTCGGTTTCAGTCCTGTTTTGTTGAACAAATCATCTATGGCTGAGAAAATAGCAATCTCGGCCTCGGCTCTCGCAGCCTCCATGGTTGGAGTTGGAGGGATGAAATGAATAGCATGAGGCAAACAAGTCTCTTCACCGAGACCAGACCTCTCAAGAATCCTCATATGCAACTCGACGCTCTTCGGATTATTGCTCAAGATCAGCCTGGATGCTTCATGAAGGTAGCAAAAGGAACCTAGCAAAGAAGAAAAGAGAATTAAGCAGGGGCTCTTTTTCCTGAAAAAAGATTGTGGGTTAGGTCCAATTTATTTAAAGGATTTTATGAGATTCGATTTCATCACACCTTTTTTTAGTATGCGGCTCTAGCTTTTACTTTTCTAACAATATTTTGAGATTTAAGGCTTTAACAGGTGGTTTCTTGTAATGTTTAAGTTTACGTTCTTGAGTTCCTTGAAAAATATTAATTTTGATCCAAAAAGTGATAAAATAGAATATTAGAATCTGTTTGTGTTTGAGAAATAAGAGAGAATTATTTAAAAAAATTTTATTTTATTTTATTAATTATTTTAGAGAACAAATGGCTCACTCTAGAAATGCCACGTCACGCCGTTACCGTTAGTAACGGCGCGTGCCATTCACATCCAGATCTCCGTTAATATTAGGCCCAATTTGGTTGGTCTCGATAATGTTTAGGCCTAATTTGATTCACTTTAAAGCTTTAGGCCTAAATTGAGCAAGTTGTGAAACGTTTAGACTCAAATTGGATATTTGACCATATCACTATGCTATAAATATCTATGTCTTGAATTTGGTTCCAGCAGAAGTTGCCCCGCATGTGCTTGGATACCCACTGCCAGGTTTTGTTGTGAAGCCAGACTCAATTTACTGGAAATTCACACCAACAGGGTCTTTCTCATCGAAGTCTGCATATCAAGCCTTGCTGGACCTTGATGGGGTGGATAATGACTGGGATTTTAAAAGGATTTGGAAGCTAAAGTTACCATCGAGATGGCTTCATTTTCTGTGGTTGGTCGCTCGACAGAGGCTTCTTACCAATAGCCTGCGTCGTCATTGGGGTCTGGCTAGTTCTGATGCGTGCCGGCTCGGTATATTTTGAGAGTTTCTGATTTTGGTTTTGTTATTTTGTTAATCTAAGACGAGAGAATATGGATCTTGATCTTTCTCCAAGGTTGGCCAAGAAGCTGTACGGTGACAATGGTGGTAGCTACCATGCTTGGTGCCCCAATGAACTGGCCATGTTGTGTGAAGGCAGTGGCGGAGCCAGAGATTCCAGTCAGTGGGGTCAATATATAAATTATTTTATTGAATTATATATATAGAAAAAGTTACATCAAATGATAATAATTACTTTTAAGTCATTTTTTTGTGTAATTTAAATGTCAAATCTATTTAAGATCAGAACAAAAAAGAAAAATTTATTTAGAAACACATCAATAGTTGTGCAGCATCAAATTTCTTTTCCCAATTTTTTGCTATTATTGTGGCAATTAAAATCTTAAAATTAGAACTCTCCTTGTAAGTAATTAAAACGAAGAGAAAATTAAATTATATTTCTTTTAAAAAAATTGTCATTAGATAATTATTAGATCTAGTGTTCTGGCAAAAACAATAAATTACATATAGTGTCACAATATATATAACCAATAATATAGCCAGAATGAGGTTTAATCCTATGAAATTAGATCAAATTCATCCATTTGGTATACAACAGAAATAAAGAAAGAAATATGAAAAAAAAATATATCTTCTTTAGTTGAAATGTATTCAGAGGAAAAAGAAGACAATAAGAATTATGAATTGAATTATAAAGTATAGATGGAATTTAATTTTGCTTTACTCTTTTTTAAATCTTTTACTTAATTTTGAGGATGTGAAAATAGAAAAGTTACTGACTTTATTGATATATATATATATATATATATATATATAAGTAAATGATTCATTTTTATCAATGGATCAATTGCATTTTTAACAAATTTTAGTGGGGTCAATCTGAAAAATATCATTAAATTTTAAAACTTTACAAGCCTATAGTATAAATATCTAAAAGTTCCCCACTCAACTTAACTTGGCTCCGCCCATGCGTGAAGGAAACATTGGTGCAGCCAAGTTGGCGCTTGAAAAGGATGGCTTTGCCTACCTCGTTACTCCAAGGTTGCTTATGTTCTCCAAGGTAATACCCTTCTCCTAAATCACTGTTGTTTCTGGATTTTGTTTGATTATATAGCGGAGAATAATATTTATCGGTGCATATTTGTATGATATATATATATAATCAGAGTTTTTCTTGTTCGGCAGTATTTTATTTGAGAAAAAAATATTTATCGGTGCTGATTTTTATGATATATATGATCCGAGTTGTGAAACTATCAAAACTATGATTTCTTATTAAAAAAATTGATTTCTTTTGATCTGATTTGTTGCATGTATCCAATTATGAGGTCTTGTTCTGATTTTGAGCTTTGCAGTTAACTGAAATATTTTATTTCTTTTAATCTTGATTATTGATGTATGGGGATGTGGTTTTTTATGGTATGGGATCAGCTCTCCCTGTTCTTGCCTTTAATTATTTTGTTCTTGGGAGAAGTCAAATTCATATCTTTTCTAAATTAACTTATCTTCAATTTGATCGGAATATTGGTTATACATCATAATCAATCCTTATTTTTATTTTTTTAGTAATATTAATGTAGATGGTGAAATCGTTAAAAGTGGAATACAGTATACCATTTGAGCAAATCATTTACAGTATACCCTCATGTGGTTTTTCTTTCATGAATTTTGTTAAGTGGAATACCGTATACAATGGATACAATGATGGCAAAGCATGTGGTTTTTTCCTGAATTTTGTTTCCTATTTCCTATATAAGACTATTTACAAACATGCTAACATTCCATCATAACTTTTTGATGGCAAAGCATATGGCTTTTTCTTGAATTTTGTTTTTGCAAACATGCCATTCCATTATATCTTTCGTTTGTAATTTAGTCTCACATCAAAATCTATTAACTGACTTAGATTTTGACTTGATTTAGGAACTTGTGTTGCTGGAATTGTACTCCCTGAATCAGAAGAGAAAGTGATTGCCATAAAGAAGGGTGATGCTATTGCTCTTCCTTTTGGTGTTATTACTTGGTGGTGCAACAAGGAGGACACTGAGTTGGTGGTTCTGTTTCTTGGTGATACCTCAAAGGGCCATAAAGCTGGTCAGTTCACTAATTTCTTTTTGACTGGCACCAATGGTATCTTCAATGGCTTTACAACTGAGTTCGGAAATCAAACTGGCAATGGCATTGTCAAGCTCCATGCAAATGTTAAGATGCCTGAGCCAAAGTCTGAGCACCGAGTTGGAATGGCCTTGAACTGTGAGGAAGCTCCATTGGATACTGACATTAAGGATGCTGGCAATGTGGTGGTGTTGAACACCAAAAATCTTCCTTTGTTCGGTCAAGTTGGATTAGGTGCTGACCTGGAAGGGTTGGAAGGTAATGCAATGTGTTCCCCGGGTTTTTCTTGTGATTCAGCATTGCAGGTGACATACATTGTCAAGGGAAGTGGGCGTCTCCAATTTGTTGGTGTCGATGGCAAGAGGGTCCTAGAAACCATTGTCAAGGCTGGTAATTTGCTGATTGTACCGAGGTTTTTTGTTGTTTCAAAGATTGCTGATCCGGATGGTTTGTCATGGTTCTCCATTATCACCACTCCCAAGTAAGCCATGACCCATTCCTAAGTTTTTCATATACAAGGTCTTACTAATTGGTCTTTTCATATATAAAGTGTTACTAATTTGTTTTTGCTCGTTTGATTTCAGCCCTGTATTCACCCATTTGGCTGGAAGCATTGGGGCGTGGAAGGCTCTATCTCCTGAGGTGCTGCAGGCATCATTCAATGTGAATCCTGAAACGAAGAAGCTTTTCCGCTCCAAGAGGACCAATGATGCCATATTCTTCCCACCACCAAAATGAAGAAATGAAGTTTGCTATTAGTTGCTAGTATTGGTTACCCAATAAATGCTTTTTTAGTGATTCTAATTAGGATTTTGCTGGTTTGTAACCGCTCAAAGTTTATTTAGGATTTTGCTGGTTCGTCACAGCTCAACGTTTCATGTTTTAGGATTTCGCCCAAAGTTTATCAAACATGGTTTAACTTTTAGGATTTTGCTATATGCTTTAAATTAAATACTACCTTCCCAATTGTTTTTATTTTCATTAGGCTATTTAGCTGCTGTTTCAATCGCTTAATATCACTTAATATTCACTCTCGAAAGTTAAAAATCTGGATTTTCTCTTTTTATTAGGTGGATCAGGTCCACCACGTCATCCGTGGTCCACCCAGTAATTTCACGCCAAGTCTAATTTACAGATTGACGGTCTAATTTTCTCTCACTATATTGACGGTGTAAAAAGATAAACATTAGCATTTTCCTTCTTTGCTTTACCATCACTGACGGTCTCTTCTCCTCTTACCTTTTCTTGTCTTGCTCAAACAATTCTAATTTACAGATTTCTTGATTTTTCGATAAATGTTCCAGTCCCTTTCTTCTATTTTTTTTTTATTTTACGAACCGATTGGGTGTGAACGTTTAAAATAAAGAAAAACTTTAAGGTTCATCTTTCAAGTAAATCAAGGAAGAATTGGGCAAAGATCCAGAAGGTGAACAAGGAGAGGAAGGGTACATATAATCACAAGAATATTTTATTTTTCTGCTTCTATGTTTTCCTAGAATTATCGAAAACAGGGAATGCTCTTTACCTTCCCAAATTCCCATTGAAACTAAATAAACCCAAAGAATAATCATTCTTCATCACATCAACCCTCCATCACTATGTCCTTGTCTCCATCGCCATTGTTGCCAGGGAATGGTGAAGACCCCAAATTATTTCACTTAATCTTTTAATTCTTATGTAGATGGGTACAAATTCCTTAATTTAAATTGAATTTTCTTTTCTTTTCATCTTTTATTTGATTCCAGATTTCAAAGAACAATATTTGGTTTGTTGGAGATGATAGAAAGAGAAGTATAAAGAGAAAGAGATAATTTTCTGGATATGGGAGATGATAGAAAGAGAGGAAGATGCTTAGGTTAGAGTTTTCTGCTTTTCTTTTGGTATATTTAACGCCGTTTGATACATATTTTGTGACATTTTATGGAAAATCTGATATGGCACATATATGACTACGTGTCAAAATATCATTGGAAGGGACCATATCCTACGTGGTGAATCGGGTTGACATTTCGGATGACTAGTCCTGACACGAAAAATTGACCTGAAATTTGGTCATTCATGACATATTCTTACATGGTTGGTCCAACAGACAAAATTCGGATCAATTTTTCTAACTGTGTGTGGAATTACCCTTTATGAAAATATTTATTATAACTCATTTTGGTCAAATAAATACATAATATTAATGGGTTGGTTTGTTTGATTAAATTTGGGCTATGAGTCTGGTGGTTTAGAGCCTGGGATACTATTCGCCGCAAATCCATTCGCCATTAATTCGTCGGTGGGCCCATGACGAATGTAAACCATGCGTTGTGGCGGCGTTGAATATGAACCACCCGTTTAGTTTACTTTTCTGAATTTTCTTAACTTTGTCAAACCGGTCAGGGGCATTTTAGGGAACAAAATTTGAACTTTACTCAAACCCAACGCACTTGGGTATCTGTGATTTACATTGGACAAAAGCAAAATCCGGAATTTACAATCGGTTTATAATAATAAATAAAGATTATTAATAAATTTTAAAAGGGAAACGATGAATATTAAATAAAAAAGAATATCTGGATTTGTGGTGGCACAGAGGTGTAAAATTGAATGTAAATAAAGGGCGAATCGTGTGGGGGGGACAAAATGGATTTAAGAGCCGGGCTAATCCTGAAGGGCGAATAGGTCGACATAGTGCGGCCCACAGTCGGCGATGGTGCGTGTAATTAAAATTAAGAAAAAGCCCAAATAAAAAAAAAAAAAGATAAAAACGTCCGTAGTCTGGGAAAAAATAAAAATGAAACTTGAGTATGTGAAGAAATGTAGTACCTAATTAAATGTTTTGCTTAGTGGAAGGTGGTGATTTGACGTGAATTTAGCATAAAACGGTGAAAGAATTCAATGAAGCCGGAATTAGGTGAAGTTGCAATAAAACTCGTTTGCTTTTAAAGGTTTCAGCGGTTGAGGAGAGAAGTAAAAGCATTGAACGGCACTGCATAAGGTCATAGTTCTAGGGAGATAAGTTCTTCCAGACTCTTTTCCGGTGATATAGGGCCTTCAAACAATCGCGTCGTAGCTTTGTTTTGGAGGTAAGCTCTTCAAGAGATTGAAACTGCATTTAATGAGTTATAGAATCACATTTTTAGAACGTTTTGTTGTGATGTTGCTGTGATTTTTATCTTTCCCAGGTGTGTTGTATATGAGATATATTTGAAAAACATGAATGCATTTTCCTGCTATCAGTTATCATTGTTCTAGATATAGGTTATAGGTTTACATTTAACATGGCTACTCTGTTCATTTAAAGTGTTAAATAGATCTTAGGGCATTACGGACATTTGATTGTACATGGGTATTTAGTAATTCACTATTTATTCATGAAGGAACCAGTTCGAGGAAGAGGACAGAGATCCAAGCGATATGATAAAGGCAGGTACTGCGTAAGAGGAAAGTAATTTAAATGCCAACAAATTAGATTTGAAGGCCCAAATAAAATGGCACCACAAATAAGGGAAATTAGGGCCTACTAAAGCATTATGGGCCTAGGCCTATGTATGATAGGAATGAAGCCCACAGTCAGTTTACTCATTTGGGGGAATTTACATTTTATTAAAATGTGATTATTATTATTATTTTAGAGTAAACTATTTCCATTACTAGTAAAATTTAAGACTCATGCTACTATCTCACTGCTTTAATAGGTCATGGACAAGGATGAGGACATGTTAGATTTAAATGAGGCCGTTGACATAATTGATGAGGACGAGGAAGATGGTGGTGTTGGTAATCATGAAGAAGAATTTCAACAATAACCCCGTGGAAGGAGACCTAAACTAAGCCGACAACAAAAAGGAAGCTGAAAGAGTACCTCATCCGTACTTTAACGATGTTGACCCAAGCACACTGCAAGAGAAAGATGTTGCTTATGTTTTTCAATTTGAAAATGTGCTAGAAGCTACAAGGTTCTACAATACATATGCACATCGTGTGGGCTTTGGTGTTCGCAAAGAAAGCACACATAAATCCAAATGTGGTGAACTATTAGGGAAATTATTTTGTTGTGCACAGGCTGGTGAACGTGATAAGAAGCACTATAAGAGAGAAAATTGTAAATGTGGTCCAAAACCAGAGTCAAGGAAAGGGTGCGATGTGCACATGCGAATACTTAAAAGAGGTGAGAAGTTCGTCGTGACTCAATTCCAGACTGCTCATAACCATCCTATGGTCCCTAAAAAACTATAACTAAAAAACTAAGAATAACATATCAACTATAATTAAGACCCTAAACAAAAAATTACTAACTATAACTTATGCAATTACGATTTGAACTAGCATAACCTTTGAATCTTCATCCTGCTTGTCCGAACATGGAATATGCATATTACGCGTATCCTCGTCACCATCAATGTTATCCTCTGGATCTTTTCCTTTCAAATGATTTAGAGTCCCCCTGCATAGTGATATTAGTACTCATAAATCACGCTTGTTAATTTGATAAGAACTCTAGATAGGGCTCACAATTAAAATAATTGCATGAATTATTATCTTACCATCTTCGGGTTTGCGTAATCAGAGATATTTCGCAATAGATTGTTCATCTCCTCATCACCCCATTTATTAAAAAGCTCAATACGTGGTCTCTGTTCGTTCCTTCGCCGTCGATCCCCGCTTACAACGTCCGCGTAAATAACCTAATTACCATAATCAACATTTTAAAGCGTATTAAAGTTGACATTATTCGTACATCGAACTACATATGCTAGATAATTTATGGGTGGAACTCTTACTTGTAGTATCACAACGCAACCCGAAACATACTCTCGTTGCTTCGGACCTAGGAACCCATCTATTCCATTGATCAACGTCGTGTACACATGAGTGGCCCAATCAATGCGCCCATTGAAGATCAGGTCATCCGTAAAGCTACTAAAGTACGACGTATCAATGTTAAGACCAGACCTTGGACACAACAAGATACCAATAACAAACAGTATAATTTTCGCCTTAAATTCTAATGGTCCTTGATTTGAATTTTTTATATATATCAACTGTCAAGTCATTCAACTTCATGTCTTTAGGTACATCAATATTAACTATTGACCCGCCCCTACCAATAGTTGAGGCTTCTCGTCTCAGCTGCACTCCGGATCCTGGCAATCCAAAAATGTCGACTATATCTTGGGGTCCAACCTTTATTTCCTCTCCTCTATCACAACACAAGTCTTTTTTAAATCGAAATTCTCCGTCAACCACAGACATGTTTCCTTCGAAATAGTCAAACTTTTCATAGACCACATCCGGCCAAATCCAATTTCTTCTATTGCTCTGATTTGCCAATCCTTAGACATGGAAGATAACAAAGTAGCAATCCTTGAAGGACTGCAACGTGTAGAGAAACTTTTCTACAAAACATGACTCAAGATAAAAGTTATATTTAATGTATAGATACACACACACATATATATTTATATTCATATATATTGTATTAAGACAAATACATAGATATTGTGCACTTTCTATTTCGGCCAAACATTTGAAAACAGCACACTCTACACCTATAACCAAATTTTGAAATACATTACATGAGTATTGTATTAACTTTCTAATTGAGCCTAACAGCAGCCCATTGTTATTTAAACTGGGCTTCAACACGTCTCCTTCCTTTTCGGTTCAATATTTACTTGACCCTAAGCCCAATCCAACTTAAAGCCCAATAAATGATAGACTAAGGCGAACCCAAAGCCCACACATCACCAGCATACGCGAGACTCAACCGCTTCCATATTTTCTGTCGCCGAACACTTTACCGATTCATTTAAGCGTGACGGCCACACCCCCGACCCCGACCTACTGGATTTTTTCATCCCCACTCAACGAACCCACCATTTGTCTATTTTAAATAACTACTAATCATTGCAATTAATTTCCCCGACGCTGCATTTACTCCGACCTCAACAATAAATTATTTCCCCTTATGCATTTACTCCAACCAGATTGCATTTATAAACTCTTTTGTTACCCACAAATAATTACAATCGTTTCCAACATTTCTCTACAACAAAAATTTAAACCACACCACGCTGATCTCAGGCCATTTTCCTGGTTTGAATTCTGATCTGAATTTTTTTTTCTTTTAGCTTACTAACAGATTTCGTTCCACTTCTTTAACAAGTTTTTTTTTTGAAAAAAAAAAATTTGAATGCGGCGAATCTACGGCGTTTTGTCAAAACGGCGAATAGTATCCTTCACCGTAGTTTAGGCCATAGCAATTAGCATTGTTTCTGGCGATGGGCTCCTTCTCTATATTCCAGCACTTATTTTACATTTGTACCCTTAATTGTTCTTTGAATTTACTTTTCATACCCTTTTCCGCGCGCGCTTAACTTAAAGCCATAATTCCTTCATCTAGTTGTTGACTTGTTTCTCTAATTTAACACCAAAAGGAAGACAAAAGCAAAATGGCGCCATTGAAAAATCTAGAGAGAGAGTTTCCGATTATAGACTCCAATTTCCAAAATTTCTGTGCTTCTCATGGAATTTTCTCAGGTCTATTATTCTCCCCCCTTCGCTCTCTCTTTACCCCTTTGCATCCTACTAAATAAAAACAATTCTTTTTAATTATTTGCAGTTGAAGATTTCCTGGTTCATGATCTCTACACTTTAGCCGCATATGCGGAGCAAAATATTGCGTCAGAGAGATTAAAGGAGGTTCGATTTAATTTAAGTTAAGCCTTTGGGAAATCTTTATTTATTTTTATTTATTTATATAATTAAAGCTAATTGTTTTGGGGTTTAATTTTATGGCGGCAATTAGGGAATTACTCAAGTTCTCTCTATCTTAGATGATATGCATCAGCCATGGTTGAATGGAATGGAATTGTTGGAAGATGCTAAAAGGAATAAACATTTCTTACAAACTGGAATTCAAGGGTATATTTGTCACCTTATATTGGTATGTTAATGGTAATTATAAAGATGAATTTGATGATCAATTGATTATTATTATCATTATGAATGTCAATAATGTAGGATTGATATGTTACTTGGAGGTGGAATCCGTGTTGGGCAATTAACTGAATTAGTTGGACCATCATCTTCTGGTAAAACACAAGTAAGAACTAAGTCTACCCTTTACATGAGTAAATGCATTTTTATTTTGTCACCAATTAAGTACATTTTGAAGTGAGATACCAATCGGGATTCTCCATTATCATGTGATGCAACCTTTCACCATTGTAGCATTTATTTTAGATTTTGCTAGAGGATGTTAAGCAGTTAGCCCGATTTCATTTCTTTTGCTTGTTGACTTAACTAAACAAGTTCTACATGTTCATTATATTATACCACAGGTCCATTAGTTGCATTGTTAAACTGGTTTTTATGTGATTAAGAGCTGATTCAAATTCTTTGGGATGTTGAGGTTTGCCTAAAAACTGCCTCAAATGTTGCAAGGAATCATCTGAGCACCGTCGTGTACTTAGATACAGGCAACTCCTTTTCGCCTCAACGCATTGCCTACTTCCTTGGAAAGACTAATGAGCTTGCATCTGCTCAGGTGAAGTATATCATTCACTGTTATTGTTATATACACATATCTTAGTTTCTTTCGTCTTCTAATATCCTTACAATGCCACTTTAGCTTTTCATGGCAACTTGCTTTGGTCCCGACTTGTTTGTCATTGTGCAGGGCAACAATGCAATTCTGCAAAAAGTAATGAGCAATATATTGTGTCACTCTGTGTTTGACATTTTTGAGATGTTTGATGTGCTACATAAGCTTGAATACCGTCTGAGATCTCAGGTTCAATCAAATGAACCATCCACACTGTTATGCTTTGATTGGCTTTTATTTTGTAGTGTTATTGACCAAGTGAACATTGGTTCAGGACAGAGGAGTTGATACGCGATTGCTAATTATTGATTCAATCTCATTGCTGATCACGCCTGTACTTGGAAGCACTAGCTCACAGGGTATTTAGACATACATCAGTATTTCCTCTGTTATATTCTATACTAATTTGCTGAGAGTTTTGATGAATGAGCGTTCTTTTTCTGGGTAAAAGAACAAAAATGAATGGTTTCTATGTTTTTCCCATGCTAATAATTAGAAAGTCTACTTTATGTGTTTCTTTGTTTGTTCATAGGACTGAATATGGCATATACTCCTAGTATGCATATAAAAAATCATTGAATTCACGCTTGATGGATACAGGGCGTGCTTTAATGGTATCTGCTGGTTATTTGCTGAAAAAGCTTGCAGATCAGCATAATCTTGCAGTACTAGTAAGTTTTGCCTTTGAAGCAGTTCAGATGTAGCATGGCTTGACCAATAAAACTCTAAAGCCGTATAACTCTTCCCCTCGGAATAGTTATTCACTATGAATCTTGTTATAGGTGACTAACCACACAGTGGGTGGTGAGGGAGGGACTTTCAAACCAGCTCTTGGAGAGAATTGGAAGAGCATTCCACATACAAGGCTTCTCCTGTACTGTGACCGCACAAGCAATGCCTGCAATGTTACCATTTTAAAACACTCATCCATGGTAGGCTCGTATTTTGCATTCCTTGAATTCTCCACCTAGATATAATTTTATCTCATGCATTGCTCCTAGCATGGTCTTCAACTGAAAAGCAATTAGCAATCTAATGACCTTATTAATCATTACTTTTTTGCATTTTCATCAGGCTTCTGGGAAGGCTGCAAGGTTTGTAATTTAGAGCAGACCATACTGGTGAACTAGGGGTTGAAGCAAACATGGTAAAATGGCTGTGGACTTTCAAGCGTAGTTGTTCTCTGCTGCATTAGTTTAGAACAGATCTACTTACTTTCTACATTGCTGTGACTGCTCTCTCTCCTTTTTCAATGTACTGTTGATTGATAAAGGATGTTAATCAAACCCCGTTATAGGAACTGATAGGATAGTCAAGAATCTGACATTCCAAATCTTCCTTACATCCAACCTATTATGAAGGATACTTTGGCTTCGTCCGCCAATCCCTGTTGTCCCAAGAAAATCGGTAGAAGCTTGTAATTTAACTGATATGATATTCCTTAGAATGCAATAATAATATTTGTAAATGCATGTTCCATAGGAAGAGACCCAGGGCGTGAGCAATTCCTGCCAAGCAATCATGGACCTGATAATATGGAAAATTGATTTCTACCTTCGGTTTTTATTCAACGAAAATTTCATTTTGAGGCATCAAAATGAACAAAGATATCGACCCTATTATTAATATCTTAAAGATATTAGTCTCGGACTAAAAGCCCTGAGATACCTTTAGCGGGAAAAAAAAAGAAGAAAGACAGAGAGATGATCCTTGAATCTAGTAGTCTACCAGAAAGTCTCTTCAAATATAGATATAACCTTGAAAAGTAAGTACAAAATTGCCATAAAAGTACCATGTGTGAAGCAGAAAAGGGTGTACATTTCCAAGTGTTCAAGCTAAAAGCATCTCATTGTTCTGTTACAAACCATCAATGAAGAAAGGCTTGATTAACTTATAATGCTTTGAAGAAAAATGTAATTCCCTTGTTATGTGAGGAAGTATATCCTGACATTTTCATATGGAAGTTCTCAAACTAAATACTTGAGAACATCAGAACTCAGAAGCTGGTTCAAGACTCTTGGTACAATCCGTTACAACTCACAATCACGAATGCAGGCTAAACCACCCATCACCCTAGCAAGCTTGACAAAAAAATACCCTCCACATTTGATCATTTGCTCTTGCTATAAAGATTAGTTGTCAGATCTTTCTCCTAGTGAACAAGCTGAGCTCAAAGTGACTTTGATTCCATCTCAACATTTTAATAGCCCTTCCAACCACTGTGACACGGGCATACAATATACCATAAAGCATGGATCTTATCTTCTTTTTATTTTCTACTTTCCACTGACTATTTTCCGTTCTTCCTTAAATTTAATAATTGGTGAGGGAACAATGAATAAGAGCTTTCCATCACAAGGCATGAGTGGAGATCGCATACATATCTGCAAAAAAATTGATGGAGAAAAGTGAAGCATGCCTCACAAAGTCTGTGAGATGAAGAAAGAAAATGCAAATTGCATGCAGACATTTGCTTATAGGAGTAAATTTTGCTCCCATTTATGATCAGCATTTTATAATATTTCAATAAATGTAGAAGCGGTATTGGAGAACTGTTAAGTACCAAGTACCAACTACATGCATAGGCTTATTCATGATTTACCTATGTGAGCTAGCATTCATTTGGAAGGAAACTACTATGCACAGCAAATCAAGTAGCATAATTTAACAAAGAGGGATTGAGGGGATTGTTAATGATGATATTTGTTAGAAAGATAAAAAGAAATTCATGTCCAGCAGCTGCACGGTTAGGAGCCTACTTTCAATTGACATTGAAAACTCAATTGATTACTTTCTTCCATGGACCTTCTTGTCATACAAAACTCAAACTCAAATGAACCACTTCTTTAAACCCATATCTAAAAATACCTAGAAAAGCAAAAAATTCCTATGGCTTTAATGTAGTGAAACAATAATCATACAGAGAATGACTCCTCATATAAGTATAAAATGGTAAACACAATGTTAACCCACTAAATGAATGTGTGGTGACTATAACATTTTTTTTCATTGTATTTTACCTTAAATCAGCGGAACTCAAATGATATTAGCAGTTAGGAATCGATGATTGACCACAGCGTCTGCAATTGGCCGTTTTCGAAAGTCTGGATTCAGCATTGCCTGCAAGGTGACAAAAATCTTTTAAGGCTTAGAGTCCAATTGCAAACAAAGTTGATAGAGAATGTGAGTATGGAGCTCCTCCAAGTATTCAAAATTATAAGGCTGTCAAAAATTGTATATTAAATTAAGACATTTACTCCAGGTTTTAACTTGCTATGAACCTCCTCTACTTGTAAGCATCTTATAGCAACTAATTTAACTTTCTTTAACTATGTTTAAGATACTTCCTAGTCATAATAATGAAAAAATCATGCTGTTTCATGGAGAAAGCTAAGTACTTTAAAAAATTTGAAACTGTGACTAACCTGAAGTAGTTCCCAACCGGCACCATCAGCAAGGTCTAGAAATTTGACAGCTTCCGACAAGCGATCATCTGCCAAACAATACCTGCACAAGCACATATAAACAAATAAAATTAAGGTCAAAGGGAGGTTATTAGTCAATCTTGAAACAATATGAAATACAGGAACACAGTACAAGTTGTGTTATGGCATGAACAAGAACAAGACTTGGACGTCAATCCCACTAGCTGGTTGAAACAGAATTTTAAATCCATCAACTGAAATTTCAATTGCTCACAAGTCCTGTTACTTTTCTAGAGAGATAATCAATTTATATATTGCTCCATTGCTGCATAAAATGTCATACATGAATGAGAAAGTGCTGAACTTTTGCCTCAGAAATTAGATGAATAAATGTGTATCCAAATTTTTCTTATAAATAGAAAACAAGTCCTTTGCAGCCTTTCAATGTGATGTGACTGCTTCTCTTTCAGGTCAGTAATGGGATGATCATTCCTTACAAGTTATATAACGTTAGAAGCCTGTCACTGTAAATACTAAATAGTGTTGCTGAGTGACCAAAGAGGCTTTCCTCACAAAATAGGCACTAAACAAAACTACATTATATTATGACCTTATGATGATAAAAAGTACAGTATGCCCCTCATTTCAATAAGTACTTGTGTTGAGGGTTTCAAAGGCTTACTCTCTTGTAGCCACAAGATCAAGTTTGAAAGTGCTTTCCAAAAGCCGCTGAAATACATGAAGGGAAAAGTACTTCAGTTGGAGAAGTGCTTCTTGTTTATTGATTTAAATGTTTTCTGAAGCATGCTTATATACAATAGGCAGAACCACAACATTTTAGAGGCTAGTAATGCTGTAACTGTTGCTTACTTGCAGTGAAAGGCTATCTACAATTCCTGCTTCACAGAATGGAACAAAGGCCAAGTATGCAAAAAGAAGACCTGCTTCATACCTGTCTAGAGACAACAGAAGAAATTAAAAATTATGGCAGAAAAAAAGCTGATAAAATAATCAACAGATGAAGAGTCATAAACACCACAACATTACATGTCATCTGCAATCCCAAAGGCTCTTTTCTCCATAGGTGTGAATGCACCAGCAGAAGATGCCCTTCTCCAAAGATCCTCTGAGAATGTCCTAGGACCTTCTTCCAAATACGAAAATCTACACAGCAAAACACCATGTCATTGGATATAAATAGTACTATTTGAAAAATGGAAGCAATGCCATGCAATATGGTGGATCTCTTCCTTTCAAAAGAATACTTTGAATTTTCAAAACATTTTGAACAATCCAGCATGTGGTAGCAACAAATTTTCCAAGCTTTAAGGAGATGCAAACACAGAAAGGAGCAAATGTATAACTTCAATATGTAAGCAATGGTATTGTTATGTAGGCACCAAAATTCTCAGAATATATTCACTAGAAATGATATAAATGCATACAAACAAAAAAGGTCAGAAATAGAGTACAAAAATCAGAAAATATCTCAGAGAGAGAGAGAGGAATGGTGGAAGTAGTAAAAAACCAAAGAACAACATAGCAGTACCTGATGTCAACAGAAAAGGCTAGATCTCGAAGCCGTGGAACCAAATAAGCAGCATCTCTCTCTACCATTGTACTGCCATAAGCCAAAAGAGGTTGATTAAACTTTGAACTTAGCAGACTAACCGATGTCTGTTAAGGAAGAAAAATTCAGATTTCAAATGAACATTTTCAAAGCAAATACTTGAGAACAATGGAAGCAGGTCCAAGACTCTGGTGCAATCTTTCACAATTATGCATGTAGGCTAAACCACTCATTGCACCCTGGAATAATTTAATGACAAAGTATGATCTGCGTTTAAATGCTTGCTCTTGCTCAAAAGGATTCCAAGGCTTTTCTTCTAGAGAATGGGTACTTGAAATTTTTTCACTAGAAACTTTAGCAAAATCTGCCGCACTATATATCCCATCATTGCGGAAGGCTAGCCACTGTAAAGAATATAGCTATTTTATTTCAGAAGATACCAAACAGAAAAAGCAAATTGACAACTCATATAGTTTATATGAAATGACAAACCTGCTCCCCTGTTTTTGTCTCAAATCCGCCAAGAAGTGATAGAAGATTCTTACATGTACCTTCAGAACTGCTCTATAGATGTATTACCATCAAGATAAATCAGTATTATTCCTTTAACCCTCAGAGTGAAAAATTACAACTATCAAAAGAAGTACAAAATTTATATTTTTGATCGGTTATAACTTTTTGCCACTTCAATTTACCTGGAGGAAAGCATGAGCATGGAGTTCATTCGCAGCCATCATATCAGCCTCAAGACCACCAGCTCTTTGTCCAGGGTAAACCTTCATAGAAAAATTTCAGCGAAGTGAATATAAAAAACTAAAATGATTCATTACCCTAGATAGTCTAGAAGCCTAATTTGTGATTCATTTTGGATAAAAAACTAAAACGATTCATTACCCCAGATAGTCTAGAAGCCTAATTTGTGATTCATTTTGGATTGCATTTTTCCTTTTTTGTTTCTTTTGTTCTTCAAAGCATCTAATTTCTGCCATTTCAGAACAACCACAACTGGCTACTTTCCATTTATATGGCAACTGGTAAGATAGGGTCTGAATATAGACGATGTAAACAAACAGTTAAGTTTTCATTCTCAAGAAATACTTTGAGATATGAAGAACAGAAAGGACATTAAGAAAAAAGGTTTTACGTTGCTCTATGCTTAGTTCGGTACTAGGAAAAATACTAGGGAAAAGAAAATGATAGGGAAAATTCTAAGAAAGGAATAAAATTTTCCTCATCATTTTCTTTTCCTCAAGATAATCCATGATTTAAACTGACCCTGAAAAAAAAATTTAGTGGACAGACTTAATGAGGAAACATGTACAAAATAGTATCACCTTAAATACCACCCTTGTGCCTTTAAATGGACCCTGAGCTATTCGTCCTTCATAAAGCCTGCAGATGAACTGCCATTGATAGCATCAGTAGGAAGATGGAAAAAGATTCTGCAATCGACAGTAGCGGACATTTGTCTGCTTATGTGTGTCCATGAGCATGCATGTATCAGTAGAAATGCACCTGATTTTCACACTCCCTTCTCCAACATCTTGAACTCTTAATTGCCCCAAATCTCTAGATGAATATTCAAGATCTGCCCCTGACTGAAACCCTGAATAGCTGGAAACAAAAACCAAAGAATTCAAACCAAAATTCTCTAATTTTAAAAATATTTTCACTTTCTAAGCAATAAAACTAAAGAGTCGAATACAGATTCATTCAAGATTCCAACATTCTTTCTTCGGTATCAAAAAGACAGAAAAAGTCACCTTAAAATCACACCTAGTAATATTATTGTGAACAAAAAAGGTTAAACTTCCTAGCGCTGATCATTCGAATTCATATTTTTCTTCTCATTTAATTTCCGGTGAACCAAACAGAAAATAGGGAAAGAAAACCATATTACCTAGTAACATTCATGAAGCCGTAGCTACCAATAAGTCGACCAACCTCAAATGAGTCAGGGCTGGTAATGAGACTGGCTCTACAGAGTCGAGTCGACCGAGTTCGAGGACACACCCGCAGCTTTTTCGAAAGGAAAAATATGGGTTTTCGAGAAAGCCATGGAAGTAAAGAGCAGGAGGAAGAAGAGAAACAATCGCGTGCAGTAAGCAGCATAATTGGTTCCTCTGGTAAGCTCAGTCAGAACTCAGAGCTGCTGTTTTCCATTTTTTTTGTTTATTATCTGAGTGAATATTTGAATTTATCTTTAATAATAATAATTAAAAAAATAGAAGTAAAAATGAAAATGTGGAAGGAAATGGCGGGCGGGGGCAACGGATAAGGTTCTTTGCATTATTTTTTCCCGGGAGGAGAAATTATTAGGTACTTAGGCTAACAAATTATACATGTTGCATAACAGTGGTCTTTTTTTAAGAGTAAGTATCAAGTTCGATTTTTTTTTGGTACTATCAGGTTTGATTTTTAAAATTCGATTCTAAATTAGTTCTAAATTAATTGAGACTCGATTTAGGTGGCAATTGACAATTTTATTAAAAAAAAAGAATCTATCAATTTTCTAAAACGTATGAATTTTTTTAATAAGAATAATTATAACTGTATTAATTTTGGAATATGTGTCAATATCTTAATCAGTTTATGAGGAGTAAATTTTTTATATTAATGGTGTATTATATCATCATCCTATTACTATTTAACATTTTTTTAGAAGCCTATTTATTAATTCACAAAAAATTAATGAAAAAAATATTACTATTTAACTTGCCCTTTTTTTGGCGTCATAACTTACCCTTTTTTAAGAAATTGAAAAAAAAACTGTTTTATTTTTTGGGTACATAAAAAAAACTGTTTTATTATGAAAAAGGAATTTATGTTACGTTAAATTCCTCAGAACTTACTTGAATTGGTATGAATTTAAAAAAAAAAAAAAGTAAAAAAGAACTATGTGTTATTAATTCTAAAAATTAAAAAAAACGTAAATTAGAACTTATAATCTTATATTTATTTATTTTGGTTACAAAATGAAAATTAAAATTTAAGATACTTTATAATCCCCTTAAGAAATAAAAATTATCTATATCTATACTAATTATAATGCCAAAGAGTTTGTCTCACGAGTTGATTCGGAGACAAACTTAGTTTTTTAAAAATTCAAAATAAAATAAAACTACCCATTTTAGATAAAAACTATTATTTATATCATTTTAAAGAAACTACCTATTGAAAATAAAAACTGTCATAAACCACTCACGTAGTGAGAGTCATGTGTCTTGTACTAATTATAATGCCAAAACCTGAGTTTGTCTCACAAGTTGACTCAGAGACAAACTCAGTTTTTAAAAAATTCATAATAAAACAAAAACTACACATCATAAATAAAACTACTCATTTAAAAAAAACTACCTGTTTTAAAAAAAAATTATCATAAATCACTCATATAGTAAGTGCCCTATGTCTTGTTACTACTAATACACTGTTACTACTAATACGGAAGTAGAGTTGTGTTGGAGAGTTTAAAAGATAGATTATGGAAACGGGTACAAGGTTGGAATGGTAGGCTGTTATCCATTGCCGGTAAGGCGGTGATGATTCAGGCAGTAGCTCAGGCTATTCTGACATACCTGATGAGCTGTTTTAAGTTCCCAAGGACTTTTATCCATGAGTTAAATATGTTGATTGCTCGATTCTGATGGGGTAGTACGGAATCACATAGGAAAATCCATTGGAAAGCATGGGATCAATTATGTGTTTCGAAATTAGATGGGGGTCTAGGCTTTCGTGATTTTGAGGCGTTTAATTTAGCCCTTCTGGCTAAGCAGTGTTGGAGACTTCTTCAGGATGAGACCTCACTTTGTTTCCGTGTTCTGAAGGCCAAGTATTTTCCTTCGAATACGTTTATGCTAGCTAAGTTGGGCGGTAATCCTTCTTTTGTTTGGAGGAGTCTTCTAGCAGGACGTGAGGTCCTTAAACTAGGTTGTAGATGGAGAATTGGGGATGGCTCAGCAGTGGACATATGGAGAGATAAATGGTTGAATAAACCTCCCAACTACCAACCGCAACCAAGGCCAGGGACGATTTGTAATTCCCATCCAGTGAGTGTGTTGATGACTGAGGAGAAATGCTGGGATGTTGATTTATTGAATGAATTATTTGAGTCTGAGGACGTGCAACGCATCCTATGCATTCCACTTACTATTTTGCCAACTCGGGATAAGATGATATGGAATCACTCTATTGATGGTTACTACACAGTGAAAAGCGGATACTTTGTTGCGAGAAGACTATTAGGCAAGGAACATTTTCCGGTAGAGGGTAGATCCAAGGTGTGGCATATCATTTGGGGTACTTATATCATGCCAAAGGTTAAATACTTTCTTTGGAGGTTAATCCATAATATTTTGCCGACAAAAGTGAATCTACAGCGGCGAGGAGTTTTTATAGACGGAGACTGTGCAGTATGTTTCGAAGAAGAATCTTCCCTTTATCATACGTTTTTTGATTGTCATTTTAGTCGGAAGGTGTGGGAGTTATCTTGCCCATGGCTACAAGGGTATTTATCTGGATGGCTACAAACAAATGCTTTTTGGGAATGTTTGTTTTCGAAAGCCAGAGAGCTCGGCTCTTTGGAACTGGTGGCTTCAGTGCTATGGTTAATTTGGGGGAATCGAAATAAAGCCCTTCATGAGAATATTTGTAAGCTTCCAACAGTATTGTCTACATCGGCATCAAGAGTGGTGGGCGAATTTGAAGCCTCTCAACAAAGACAGATTGATATAAGTCAAGCTTGGTTACAACAATGGTCACCACCAACGGTGGGCTTTTGAAGCTCAATACTGACGCCTCTTTTGATAAACGTACGCTTGAAGCTGGTCTAGGAGCTGTAATAAGGGATTCTTCAGGTCAGGTGGTTGTCTTAGTCATTAGTCGTATAGATAGAGTACCGGATCCATTGTTTGCAGAGATTTATGCTTTACAGTTTGGAATGATTTTAGCGCAAACGTATGGTTTTTTGTCTTGTGAGATAGAGTGTGATTCCTTGCTTGCTATCTTGGAAGTAAATAGAGTGTGATTCTTTGGGAGGGGGGTAATTTGATCGAACAAATTAGGTTCATGGCTTCCCAATTTAGTTCTTGTTCTTTTAGGCATGTCAATAGATCTGCAAATATAATGGCACATAATTTGGCACATTTGGAGTGTGATGTCAATGCCAATTATGTATGGTGCGGGATCCACTGCACGTTTTGTAATATTGATTTTGGAATGCAATGAATTTGATGTTTTTCTCAGAAAAAAAAAATACGGAAGTAGAGTTAAAGTATTTTAATTTTAAAGTGTTAATAGTTTATGGTTTTACAGATTGCTACGTGTCAGTACATCTCCATTTTCCCTTCTCTTCTTTTCCTTTCCTTTCTTTTCTCTCCTTCCAAACACTCGGAAAAGAACAAGAGTCTAAAACCCTTCGCCTTTACTCAAAATACACTGTTATCTCTCTTTCTCTCCCATTCCCTTCCCTACTTTACCCTACAGTTAGCCTCCCCCTCTTTTCTCTCTACAAAATCTAGCCTCCTTTGTTTTCCTCTCATGGCAGATCCTCTCATTATCTGATCCTCAAATTAATTTACTATCTCTATTTTCGAATACCCTTTTCTTTTGTCTACTTCTTCTTTTCCTTTTGTAATATCAAAAGCCAGATGGATTCTCTTCATGATTCAATATCGGCGGCTAACGCCGCGGCCGCTGCTAATGGTAACACGGTGCCACCGTTTCTGAGCAAGACATACGACATGGTCGATGATCCATCCACCAACTCGGTGGTGTCTTGGAGTAGCGGCAATAACAGTTTTGTTGTCTGGAAAGTGCCGGAGTTTGCGAGGGACCTTTTGCCTAAGTATTTCAAGCACAATAATTTCTCCAGCTTCGTCAGACAGCTCAATACTTATGTGGGTATTTGTTTATTTTTCATTTTTTATTATCCATTTCTCTTTTTGAAGATCCTGATTCCTGGTTTTATTAATACGTATGAATGCTGATTGGGTTTTAGACTGTGCTTTAAGGCTTTAGGGTGTGATAAGTGAATTAGACTTAGACCTCATGATTACAGTTCGAACCTGAGACCTCTAAGATTTGTTCCCTTGAGGAGGATTGTGATGTTGTTGTTTGAAGGGTTATGAATTTAAATGTTGTTGTTTGAAGGGTTATGAATTTAGTTTTTTATAACTGTGATAGAATTTTCACTTTTCATGGGAGGAGAGTTTGTAGAAACCCCAATGGTTGTTGAATCATGAATATATAGTATATTTGTGGATTAAGATGAACAATGGGATATAGGGTTGATTGAATGAGGTTTTTGATTTCTTGAATTATGGGAAGTGAGTACTAAATTTGGAATTGCAACTGCAACATGATGGTTATTTTCTTCTTTTTTTATTGTTGGGGCCATCTGCCGGGTATGTAACTTACAATGTTTAGTAACAGCAAACTTGAAATTTTGTTTTAGTGATTCTCCAATTTGGATTATTGAGCAGCTCTTAGCTGTTGTAGTTTCTCTTATCATGTAGAATTGTTGACTGCATGTTTATGATTGGTTGTAAAGTGTTTCTGTTAGAACACAAATATTGAAGTATTTGATATGATATTTGAAAAGTAAAAAATGTTTGAAATCTGATCAGGAGCTTGAATGTATATAAAATTCATCAAGAAGGGTTCCAGGAGCTGATGTCTGTAAATGCTAATTTTGGATATCCTTGAAAGGGATAGGTGAAAGAAAAAACTTCTAATGCTGCTATGGAGAATTTTGTGTTTAATATAGTTGTTAATGATAAATATTTTGATACATATTTTAAAGAATAATTGTCAGATAGTTCCAAGGGAAAAATGTAATTCCCTTGTACAATTGTCAGATAGTTCTTCACTCAGTGTCTTTACCTAGAAACCTTTTTTGGATTTTTCACTAGATTCTTATTGCCATCCTTGGTTTGCCCTCTTTCTTGCTTGAGCCTCCGACAGATTGATTGACAAACTTTTTTTTTATCTTGAAAGTCAATCACATATATAGGTTCACATTTTGCTTTCAACAAAGCCGTTAATCACGGTATAGAGACCTCAACTTACCTAAACCTGCTTTTACCATGAAGAAATAAGTTCTGCAGATCTTTCTCATCACAGGGAATGTATTTTCTTTGTAGAAATCATTTTCTAGGCAAATTGGTTAATAGTAATAAATCTAAGAGAACTGCAGCTTGGATTTGAGAAAGTATGAGAATGCAGCTTTTACCAGTACCATTTTTTGAATTGAGGTCTGCTGATGGTTTGCTCTATTGAGCATCTATCGGTATATAATGCTGTACAATCATATGTTGGTTCTGTTTCTGTCTTCTTTCTATTCCCCCCTTCCCTCCCCAACCTCAATTTTCATTATGTTCTTAAAATATATCAAGTATGGTTAGATTGAATGAAGGCATTGTTGGAGTTGGTAGTGAGTGATGTACATAGCATTACTAAATGGAATGCCCTGAACTTGTTTCTAACTACCTTACTGCAGAGGCGTGATGCTCATAGTTTCTGGTTTCTGGTTTATAATAGCTTGACTTTTTATATGTCTTGATGTTCAGTCCCACATTGATATGTATAGCCATTTATAAATTTGACCAACTTTCACTCTATATATACTACTTATTGCCTTTTCCTAATTATAGTCTTATTACATGTCAATTTGAATAGCCTAAAGTATTTTATGTGTTCATCTGTGACATTTATGCTCTTATATCAGTAGTTCCAGTATTTAGTTATTGTTCCCTGTGTTATATCGGTTTCATGTTTCTAAAAACAATACAAAATGTGCTTATTGATGTTTTTCCATCTATCATACTATAAAGTCTGGAGATGTATTTTATATTCCATGATCTTTGATCTTGTCTGCAGTTGATATATTCCATGCTCTCTCGACTGAATTTTGATATAATTACGTGTTTACTTAGAAATTGAAGTGAGAGTAGAGCATAATAAGCTAAGATTTTGTTCTCATGATTCTCTTAGCAAGATGCAAATTTTACAGGACTAGCTAAAATGACAATTCAATTCCTAATTTTCTTAATTACAGATTTAGCCAGACTTCTTAAAATGTTATTTAATTAACAAGAGAACATAAGCAGGATGGAGAGAGCAATATTTGTAAGCTGCTACTATTGATTGTTATTTGAAGTTTATTCACTGGAGAGGCTGCTTGAGCTGAATTACTCATCAAATTGTAATTGTGTTTGTTATCTGCAGGTTTAAGTATATGCTTGTAATTACTAACTGATTGTGGTCAGGCATTCGGGTTCAACCAAGACACAGATGATATATGAATCACTTAGATATTAAACTTCAATCCTGCTTTACAAATATGTGGGCTTGCTACATTCTGTTTGGCAAATATATATGATGATTTGTGTCGTTGATTATCAAAATTTTTTTCCTTTAGGGATTTAGGAAAGTTGACCCCGACCGCTGGGAATTTGCTAATGAGGGGTTTCTAAGAGGTCAGAAACATCTCTTGAAAAGTATCAGTAGGCGCAAACCTGCTAATGCCCACAGTAACCAACAACCTCAAGCTCAGAGCTCATCAGTTGGAGCGTGTGTTGAGGTAGGGAAGTTTGGGCTCGAGGAAGAGGTTGACAGGCTGAAGAGGGACAAGAATGTACTTATGCAGGAACTTGTTAGGTTAAGGCAACAGCAACAATCCACAGATAACCAGTTGCAAGCTGTTGGCCAGCGTGTACAGGTGATGGAGCAGAGGCAGCAGCAAATGATGTCTTTTCTAGCAAAGGCCATGCAAAGTCCAGGTTTCTTAAGCCAGCTTGTACAGCAGCAAAATGAAAACAACAGGCGTCTTTCTGGGTCAAACAAGAAGAGGAGACTTCCCAGGCAGGATGAAGAAAACTTAACTGGTGAACATGGTGCCATATCTCCTAACGGACAGATTGTAAAGTTCCAGCCTTCATTGAATGAGGCAGCAAAGGCAATGCTGCAGCAGATATTGAAGATGAATGCATCATCTAGGCTGGAACCTTCAATGAGCAACCATGGTGCTTTCATGATTGATGGTATGCCTCCTTCCAATGCATTGGACAGTGGGAGCTCCATGAGTCGGATCTCAGGAGTTACACTTTCAGAAGTCCCACCAGTTTCTGGGCAGTCTTATCTACAAGCAGAATCTGGTTTGCCTGAGACTTGTACTTCTACTGCCACTCATTTAACAAATGAGCATACTAAAGTGGATCAAATTTCTAAAATGAATGGGCATAAATCACAGGAAAATGCAGTTTTTTCAAATGCTCCTGAAATTCAAGGAATTGTGGCTGATAACAATGTTGGGATTAGTAATGGAAGTTTGGTGCGGTCTGAGAGAGGGAATGCAGAATATACTGATCCAATGTCAGCCGTTTTGGATGGGGCAATGCCTGTAGAAACTGATGATTTTTGTGCTGATCATGACATGGACACATTTCTGGACGAAACCCCTAAGCTTCCAGCCATTAATGACATTTTCTGGGAACAGTTCCTTACAGCAAGCCCACTCACTGGGGACACAGATGAAATCTCAAGTTCACTGGAAAATGGTGTAAACAAGGAACAAGACTCTCTGTTAGGGCAGGAGAACTGGGATAGGGCTCAGAATGTGAATCATATAACTGAGCAAATGGGCCTTCTTGCATCAGATGGCAGGAGGGCATGATGTCTTACAGATTGTATATATGTGTTTCTTGCTGTGATGAGGTAAAATTCTTTACTAACAAGTTTACCATACAAAGCTTGTGAGAGGGAGTGCTATTCTCATATAGGTTAGTCCTCACTGACAGAGCCCTAATTATAGTGAGCATTTTCTGTTTTTTTCTTTTTCCACTCTTCGGTGCATCATCATGATAAATTTGTTTATAAATATTAAGATGCTCTACATCATATTCAGCTTCTATTCCTTCTCATTTCAAGCCACTTCTCTAAACTGCTCTTATTACATAAATAGAATTTTGCATGTCTATGTTTATTTTACGAATTTTTATCATTAGGTGACAGGGGAATGCCACCTGTTTTAACATTTGATAATTCTTACATTAAATTAATTCCCATTACACAGACAGGTGGAATAGTGAAGTGTTTAGGCTATTAATATTAACTTGCTAGCCTAATCAATGAACTTTAAATTTACCTTTTCTTTTAATTATTCCTTTTGCAGCGGTGGATGATGATCTGTGATGCTGGGCCGTTAAAGCTTTCCGTTCAAAGACAGAAACTTTTGTTCTTAAAGGGGGCCGTTACATGTACTAGTAGTAGTAACATAAACATGCGTTCAAAATGGTTAACCAAAGAAATGTTTATAGTACATACATATGTGATGCTTCTCAACTATATTATCATCTTAGAAATATGTTTTGTTTCTTCTGTCCTTTCCTTGGCCTTAACGAATCTCAGAAGCTTTATACTACCTTGTAATGTGATGCCGAAAAATTATTTGGTTATTTGCTGCCTTTTCTGTACTTACAAATGCTTCTGTCAGCTCTAAATTCAGACATCTTTGCGTTTACAAATGTTTACAAATTATTTCCAAAACAGACATCTTTGCATTTGCAGTAGTACAATTTGAGTTTAGAATATTCAAAGTAAGTCAAATATTTTGTATGGCAACTAAGGCTTTCACATGATATATTCATGGTATTGGTAGCTGACCAGCCTGACCAAAATCGTAGGTACTCAAATCGCATAACAAATACCAAAATGTTATCATTATCTCTCACTTACGCAGTTTGTGGATTTGGTTGGTTCATTATTTGCTTTTTTCTTTTTGTGTTGATGGGTACTTTTATACTCCATAAAATACTTTACGATATAGAAAATACATTACTTTACTGAACCACTTGTATTTGATAGGTGGAGCTCATTTCTTAATCATCTCCCACCCCCTAATTTAATTTCCTTTCTTCAAAGGTTAATCTTTTTTGTCCCTTTTTGAAGCAAGGATGGTGAGCAATTACTACAAGGAATAAAGTTCCTACCCTCTTTTCCCCCCTGAAAACGATCTACCAGCCATTCTTTTGACATTTACTTCGAAACCGATAACTTTTTCCATTTTCCCAATTAGAAGATACAAAAAAACCTTTTGAATTTATTAATGATCCAAAGGGAGCAATCTATTTACATGACTTGCTGTGAAGTTTAAGAGCCTCTCAGAGAGGAACTTTACCACAGCATAAAAAATAGTAGTCTAGTATGGTATAAGTTACATGATTTTGATTGTATAACACCAGAAAGAGTTGGGTTACACACTTCACTGATGCGGATAACTTTTTTAAGGTTGACATGCCCATTTTGTTGCTTAAGCCACAACAACTATGACGAAGATGATGAGAATGATTCCAAAGATGAACAACAGCAAACACCTCTGCATTAGAAAAATGTGCAAGTTAATTATCACTTTTCATGTCACAGATACATTATCCAAAGTTGGTTTAGTAAAGGACTTAAGGTCAGAGAAATAGTTAATGTGAAACAAGCGAAAAATCATCAAATACTTCACACTTACTGTAGATGAAGTTGCTCTCTGGATTTTGGCTGCTTTCTTAAGATGTGAAGTAGCTTGCACAGTTGCAGAGTGGGAATTATCAATGTTCGAACCAATGTCATCTTCAAGAAAAAAAAGAAATGCATTCAACACCTTGTTATAATAGCAGTCAAGGCTTTGCAAAAACTTTGCGCAAGAAAGTGAGATATTCTAACAGAGGTATATAAAGGACATAAGCTTACCAATCATGGCTCCTTGCTCACGGACCAAAACTGCTAGATCTTTGAAAATCTCATTTACCTCACCGATCTGTTGCTGGATTTCTTTGATCCCCTGCTCTCTTTCTTCAATAATAGCTTCATTGAATGTGATTTCATTGTCCAACAGTACAACTTCTTGTCTGTTAACAGAAAATAATTTGACAACAATGAGTATTTGGAGGAAGATGATATTTTATTTGGAAGACAGTTGCATGATACATCCATCATTCTGAGTACAGAAACTCAAGCAAGTAAATTAATTACAAATTAAAAGGAGAACCAAGATAAATGAAAGTGATTTTGCTACTTAAACACTAAAACAGCCAAAGTATATAATATATCTCCAGACTCCAATCACAAAGAATAAATGTGAAGTCTGACTCGCCCCATTTAAAGCCTCAAAGAAGGATATAGTCATGATATGAATTTTTTAACCAACAATTAGCTTCATCAGTTTTGGAACTGACATCTACTCTTTTGGGTGGGGTAGAATCAGAGCAAGAGTCTATCTAAAGGATTATCGAATTACAGAGGATCAGCTACAATTTCTTGAATAAGAATCAACAAGATCAGTCAAAGAATTAGAAGAAGCATCTCTCTGAGTTATCCAAATATTGTACAATATATGCAACATTTGGGGAAGATAACAAATAGCCACCTCAAAAGAAAGGAAGGTGAAGGCAAAGAAGAAAACATCTTTAGTAAGCTAGAAGCTGAAATTAGTATGGACTGTGAATAATAAGCAATTATTACCAAAAAAAAAACTCGAAATTCTCGACCACAAAAAAAGAATTAGACTAAAATCTAGAAAGCTAGAACATACAAGTAACAGCTTCAGAGAAGTAGCTTAATCATCAAAGTACTAAGTAAAAACTGCTCACCGTTTTGATACTAGAAGAGTTTGCTGTTCTGGACTCTTAGATGATTTTATATCCAGCTCATGGGCGGAATAACTGTACATGTTTAACACAATAAGTAAGCAAAAGCACAACATTCATGCACAATAAATAACAGCTCGGTAGTATTCAAATTGTAGCAGTAAGGTCAACCCTGCTAAAACAAGCTCAAGACTGTAGGATTCCAAAAGTCATAGCAACACTTCTGTGTCAGTATATTACATTCCAATTATACTTTTGCCCCTTTTCAACAGCAATAGAAAGATTACAAAGGGAAGTTACTAAAAATGCCTAAGTCATTCTTATTAGCCATGCCAATTTTAAATGTTTTCCACTAATATGCTGAAATTTCCAAACACCATAACATGTTTTGCATTTTTTCAACATTATTGTTACTAGATGTGTTTAAAATGCAATGTTAGCACATAGAACGTCGTTTAAGTCTCTACACCTTAAAAGAGAAATATTGAACCCATAAATGTGCACATTCTTATCTACATATCTGTAGAATTCCTGTATGTACACAGGTCTTCCTATTATCCTATATGCACATGATTGTAAATTCAGTGCTAGTAAACATCACCTGGAAGGAAGAACTTCTTTTGGAACATTAGGGGAATATGCTGTTTCCCTCTCAGCTGCAAGTCTTTGAGACTTTTGAAAATCTTTAAGAGCTGATTGCAAATCTTTCGCAAGCTTAGCATCAGCGATCTTCTTTAAGGGCTGCAGTTTAATGAAAAGTTTGTCAGGATATGAAATGTAAACCACCACCACAACCACCTTCCTCCTAAAGGATGCAATAATTTATAAAGACCAGTATAGAAGATAGGAGCCAATCTCCCAAAACCAATTTAGTCCAAAGATGGAAGAAGAAAACATAAGTAGATAAAGAAGTCCAAGAATTAATCCAGCATCACCGATAACAAGTGATGTATATAACGAAGTGCTCTTGAGAGCTTGCCCCCCACCCCAACCCGCCACAATTCATCACACCATAATACTTTTCAATCATATATCAAGCAGTTCTTTATTTTTGGACAAGGTGAAAAATCAAAATATAATGCCAATGCACTTACATTAATTTCTTCATTCTGATCAGCTTCACTTGCTTCCCTTAGTTTAGCTGAGGTCTCTTTAACCAACTGTCCTAAATGTAGCCTTGTCTGATGCCTGCCAAGGAAGACAGCCAGAGATATAAGGACCAATTGAAAAGCAAAAATCACTTCGCGCTTATGCTAAGATTTAACGTTAGACCTCTTAGTAGATTGTCAGGACATGAATAGCAAAATAGTGATTTAAACTAGAAAAACATTCATTTATAAATTGTACCAAACCTCAATTAATAGAATATTATAACAACAAAAAAGTCCAATAATTTGTTAGTTGTACATGCCTAATCGAATTTAATTTTAAATAACAAAACTTGAATAACATACAGAATGGAGGTTCATATGGAAATAAGCTTAAAACAAACCTAAAGAGACACCAATACATTTCTTCCCTCAACAATTTTACATGGTCAATTTCAATGCATAAC